>CAJHQP010005970.1:0-41750 GCA_905132765.1 Moricandia arvensis
AGTTGATGAGTATGTAAAGAAAAAATCCTTATAGTGTTTAACACTAGCCCAAGACCGTAATACCCGAGAAACCCGAAAGAGTCAAGAGAATTTCTAAGTATGAAGATTAATGTGGAAGAACTCTCAAAGAGATTTAGAGAACTTTGGGTGGAACTCTTTCTTTCTCAAAGAAAACTTCTTATTATTATTCAACTTCTTATGTTACAAATGAGAGAGGAATGAGCTATTTATAGGCTCAAAAAGTACAAAATATCTTACAAACCTAATCATAATATCTAGATTTTTCTATCATAATATCTAGATTTTTTTTTACAAAAATATCTAGATTTTTCTACCACAACCTCCTTACTTTCTAGATATTTTATCAAATTAAAACTTCTAGAATATGGGCTTAATTTGGGTTTAGTCCAATAAGAGATTTTAGATTATAAACCCATAATCAAGCAAAAACCCAAAATCAAGTTTAACTTCAATACTCCCCCTTAAACTTGATTTTGTCCACCATTCCGAGCTTCGAGCGAAGTATCTCGAATTGACCTTTTGGTAGTGACTTGGTGAAGATATCCGCAACATTGTCCTCGCTTCGAACTTCCAATGCTTCAATTGTTCCATCAAGCACCTTCTCTCTTATAAAATGATGTTCCAATTCAATATGCTTTGTCCTTCCATGGAAAACAGGGTTGTTGGCTAGCTTAATGGCACTTTGGTTATCTCCATATATGGCAACAGATTTATTGATTGGCTCCAACAAGTCTTCAAGGAGTCTTCGAAGCCATATGCATTCTTTAGCTGTGAGTGCTGAAGCTTTATACTCAGCTTCAGTGGTAGATAATGACACGGTTGCTTGTTTCTTGCTGCACCATGAAATGCTTGTGTCTCCACATAAGAACACAAAACCTGAAGTTGACTTTCGATCATCTAAGTCTCCACCAAAGTCAGCATCCATGAAACCATGAAGAGAAACCTTGGCATTATACTTGTACATCAAACCCATGCCAAGAGTTGTCTTCACATACTTTAATATCTTCTTTGCTGCTTCTAGATGTGGCTTCCTTGGTTCCTGCATAAACCGACTAACAAGACCAACCGCAAAGGCAATATCTGGTCTTGTAATGGTTAAGTATAAAAGACTTCCAACAAGAGAGCGATAAGGTCGAGGATCGGGTAACAAGGATCCTTCATCACGCTTAAGCTTCATGTTAGTATCCATTGGAGTAGAACGTACCTTTCCTTGGTGTACTCCAAACTTTTCAACAATCCTTCTTGCATAACTTTGTTGGCCGATGAATATACCATCCTTAACCCTTTCGACCTCTAGGCCAAGAAAATGATTCAGCTCACCTAACTTCTTCATCTCAAACCTTATCGACATATCCTCTTGTAGGCGAGCAATTTCAGCATCATCATTTCCGGTGATGATCATATCGTCCACGTACAGGAGGACTACTACGTGAACTCTTCCACTCTTCTTGAAGAATAGACTTGGATCAGCATTTGATGCTGTATAGCCACAAAACTGAAGATATTGAGCAAGCTTTCCATACCAAGCTCTCGGAGCTTGTTTTAACCCATACAAGGCCTTCTTAAGCTTGCACACATGGTTAGGATGTTCTCGTGATTCAAAACCAGGTGGCTGCTCCATAAATATTTCCTTGTCTAGCTCACCATAGAGAAATGCATTCTTCACATCTAACTGCCATAACCTCCATCCAAAGCTTGCAGCTAGAGATAAGAGTGAGCGTACCGTAGTCATCTTTGCTACTGGGCTAAAGGTCTCTTCATAATCTTCTCCATACTTCTGAGAGAACCCTCGAGCAACCAACCTTGCTTTATATCTATCAATGCTCCCATCTGCTTTTCGCTTCAGTCGATACACCCATTTACAAGAAACAAGTTGAGTATCCTTGGGTTTCGGAACTAAATCCCAAGTTTCATTTTTTATGAGAGCATCCATCTCCTCCTTCATTGCGGTCTCCCATTCCGCAACTCCTTTTGCTTCATTGTAAGATGATGGCTCATCTTCATCCAAAGGAGCTGCAAAGTAGCAAGAGTACGTGGTGACAAACCTTTCATCTCTGAACCGAGCGGGTTTGACAATGTTTCTTTTTGGTCGTTGGTTGGCAATGGAACCATGATTTTGTTCCTCTTCTTCATCTTGGTCAATGCTCCCCCTTTCACCTTGATTCTCCTTTTCAAGACTTTCATACTCACTCTGAACTTGAATAACTTGTTCACCAGTCTTGGAAGACCCTGAGACATCTTGCTCAACCAAGACTTGAGGTGGTCCATAGTAAGATGATACTTCGTCGAAGACAACATCACCAGACACTGTGTATTTATGTGTCTCCGGATCCATACACCTCCAGCCTTTCCTTTGTTCATCATAACCGACAAAGATACACTTCTTTGCCTTTGCTTCTAACTTTGTTCTTTGAGAGTCGAACACATGGACATAGCAGACTGATCCAAATATCCTCAGATGCTTCACCGTTGGCTTCTTTCCGTGAATCATCTCATAAGGAGACTTCATGTTGTTTGGACTAAGTGGCATCCGGTTGATGACATAGGCTGCACATCTCATTCCTTCTGCCCATAAGGCTTTAGGTAAATTCTTGTCATGTAGCCAGCTTCTGCACGTCTCGGTTAGATGCCCAATCTTTCTTTCTGCTACTCCATTTTGTTGAGGTGTATATGGACATGTATATTCTCTCTTAATGCCATTCTTTTGGCAAAAAGAAAGAAACTCCTTTGACATGAACTCTCCTCCATTATCCGTCCTAAGAGTCTTTAGCTTCCGACCAAGCTCTCCTTCCACGGTAACCTTGAATTCTTGGAATCTTTGGAATACCTCTGATTTTTCCTTCACAAAGTATACCCAAGTGTACCGTGAGAAATCATCTACGAACAACAACATATAACGGAATCCGGAATAGGAGGATGTTGTTGTTGGACCCATTAAGTCACTATGAACCTTCTCCAAAGGACCACTGCATCTTGAGGTTGATTGATCAAATGGAAGTCTATGTGACTTTCCATATTGACAACCTTCACAAACTTTCCCTCCATCTTGAATCTTCAACTTTGGAAGCCCGTGAACCAAGTCTTTATTCACCATTACTTTTAGCTTGGTCATATTGATATGACCAAGTCTTGCGTGCCAAATAGAAGCATTATCATTTGTACTCATCTTCTCCACATAGGCATGTGACGCCGATAAAACATATAAGTCCTTAACCCGTGCTCCAGTGTGAACAACGTCCGCCTTTAACTCTTTAATATTCTTTAAAATTTAACATCTCTTGGACCAAATAGAACATAGTTACCTGAGTCAACCGCATTCACCACCGAAAGAAGATTCTTCTTAACTCCAGGGACATGGTAAACATTCTTGAGGGTGATTGGTTCTCCATCATCTCCTTTGATGACAACGGTCCCTTCCTTCTCAATTCGATGGATTGAATTGTCCGCAGTAATAATGGCTTCTTTCCCGTCATGATGTTGAAGACTAGAAAATAACTTCTCATCTCCGGTAATATGATGGCTACAACCCGAATCCACAATCCAATCATTTCCCAAATTTTTAGTTGTGGATGTACCTGGATGTGCAGCTTCCACCGTGAAGCATTTCCCCCATTGTTCGTCTTCAGTATGACTTCTTTTCTCCGCCATATTTGTTTCCTTCAACTTGACTCGACAATCCTTTTTGAAATGCCCAAGCTTTCCACACCGGTAGCACTTGAATTTTTTCTTATCTCCTATGGAAGGTCCATCATTGTTTCTTGGACAACCATCTCTCGTTTTAACCTTAAAGTTTTGTTGTCTCCGGGCTACAAATGCACTTCCCGAGTCATCCGTGATTTTGACTCCTGACATTTGCATGGCTAGGGACTCTTGCGAAGCTAGCAGATTTTCAAACTCTTCCAAGGAAGGCTGTGTAGCCCATCCTTGAACTGAAGTCACAAACGGTGTATACTCGGGCCGTAAACCTCGAATAATATACCGCTTTAACCGTGATTCAGAAATAGACTCCTCTGGATTTAGAGTATTAATCTCAGAGCATAGATTTTTCACCTTAATGAAAAAATCTGAGATTGAAGACTCCCCATGCTTTGCATTTGCAAGCTCGTTCTCCAATAGTTGTAGCCTGGCCTCATTCTTCTTGTTGAACAATTGATCTAATGCTTGCCAAATTGAACTAGCAGAAGTACACTTTGAGACATGCTCAAATATGCTTGAAGATATGGACCTCTTCAAAGCAAACTCCGCCTTGGCATTCTTCCGTGTCCACTCCTTTGTCGCTTTCGCGGTTGCAGCATTTCCCCTTGGTGGTGTTGTGCTACTACCACCGACGACATCCCATAAGTCCTCACTCACCAAGTATGACTCCATGCATGACTTCCATAACCGGTAGTTAGATTGGTTTAAGATTTCCATTCCCAATCCAACAACACGACCCGTTGATTCCATACTTAGAATAAACCCGAGCTCTCTTTAAATCGATCTTGATTAAGGACAAGATTAGAATAGCTCTGATACCATGTAAAGAAAAAAATCCTAATAGTGTTTAACACTAGCCCAAGACCGTAATACCCGAGAAACCCGAAAGAGTCAAGAGAATTTCTAAGTATGAAGATTAATGTGGAAGAACTCTCAAAGAGATTTAGAGAACTTTGGGTGGAACACTCTTTCTTTCTCAAAGAAAACTTATTATTATTATTCAACTTCTTATGTTACAAATGAGAGAGGAATGAGCTATTTATAGGCTCCAAAAGTACAAAATATCTTACAAACCTAATCATAATATTTAGATTTTTCTATCATAATATCTAGATTTTTTTTTACAAAAATATCTAGATTTTTCTACCACAACCTCATTACTTTCTAGATATTTTATCAAATTAAAACTTCTAGAATATGGGCTTAATTTGGGTTTAGTCCAATAAGAGATTTTAGATTATAAACCCATAATCAAGCAAAAACCCAAAATCAAGTTTAACTTCAATAGAGTAATCCTAGATTAGCTAGTTGCGCTCGCAATGTGTATTTTTTCAAATGTGAAGCAGGAGAAACTGGCATATCGATTGCAGAGACTTCAAGTAGGCTTGAAGACCTTACAATATATGAATCTACCATAAGGGAGATAAGGGTTGATCAGAGAGGCAACGATGATGAAAGCAAGAGCGGTCCAAAAAACATGTGCACCTTCATGTACCTGGTCAAAGTGGAGATAAGTGAATGCCAAGGACTGCAAGACTTAACGTGGTTGCTCTTTGCTCCGAATCTTGGTTGGCTAGATGTTAGAGATTCGCCGCAAATAGAAGAAATAATAAGCCAAGAGAAAGCTGCCAGGTTTGTGAATGGTGAAGTGCCCTTTCTCAAGTTGAAACACCTTGATTTAGCTTATCTGGAACAACTGAGTAGCATCTACTGGAGTCCTTTGTCTTTTCCATGCCTAATGAAAATCAGTATATTCGGCTGTCCGAATCTCTGGAAACTACCTCTTGGTTCCAGCAGCGCCAACGGCTGTAACCTTGTCATTCATGGAGAGGAAGAGTGGATAGAGGAACTTCATTGGGATGAGGAAGGTACTAAGGAACGGTTCACCCTGAAAGGTCGAAAGGTGAGTTTCTTATGAGAAAGAATAGTTGAGCGGTAACTAGGTGCGTTAACAAATTATTGATTTATTATAATATATATATTATATTTTGTTTTTGATTTTAATTATAAAAATATTTTGATGAATTATTAAAAGTAAATATACAAACAAAGAAAAAATAGAAAAATTTGTGAATTTGTAGTATTGACAATATTGCTTAATTTAACAGATTTAAATTAATTTAGATAGATTTTAACCGATTTAAAACGATTTAAACTGATTTAAAATAGTTTAAACCGATTTGAATTGTATAATTAGAATTTATGAAAATTGTTTCAATTAGAACTGATTTGTCACTTAGTCGGGGACTAGGTGCCATTTAAACCGATTTTTAGAACCATGTGTATAACCTTCTCTAGGTTTATGAGTCACTTGTTTGATTTTTACATCTTGGAAACCTTTTGCAGAGTGAGCCTGTTGTTGCTTATCCACAAAACCAGTCGGAATTAGAGATGTTGAGGAAGAGAGTAGTGGATCTTGAAGAAGAGAACATATCAATCAAACAACGGCTTGAGAGGATAGAGAGGTTTTTATGGCAGCAACAGCAGCTACGTATGTCTCCACAAAGCAGCATCCAGACAATGGCGCATCTGCAACCAGCAGGCATGCTTCCACCACAAACTGTGATTCACCAACAGAGGCAATCCCAAACAACACTTCCAGACATGCCATCAAAGTATGTTTTCTTTTTCATCCTTGTCAACATTTACGTACAATCTTTTTTTTTTCAAGAATTGCTTCTCTAATTTAAAAGAAAAACGCCTGAACATTTAGGTAACTATCCTTTTCTTTTAGGTAATATATAGCATTTGATGATCCTAGTGCCTCTTAGTCTTAACTCTGCAGATCAGATCAATGAAAGAAGTATACTTACCAGATATGAATGCTAAATACTATAGAGTTTCGGCCAAGTTGTAGATGGTAAGGTAAGTAAGTTAATAATTATCTTCTTCCTTTTTTTTTTGCTTACCACTTGGACAATAGTTTCAATCTATATGTGTGTTGTTGTTTTTCACTCAAATTGGAGTCTCAGATCAGTTTGAGAAATTGAGGAAGTTGAAGACAATGTGTTTCAAGTAGTGGATAGCATGCGTTAATAGAAGGACCAGATTACAAGTTTCTTGAATATGCACAAGCCAAGCCAGACAAAATTCAAGATCAATTTCATGAAATAAGAAGATACTTTAAGTGCTCTCTGAAACTACTACGTTCATTTTCCCTTAAATGTTGTTATATCTTTAAATTGTTCTGTTTCTAGAAGGATTCTGTCAAGTTGTGATACAATATGAACACAAACGCTTTCTTTATTGATTGTATATGTTTTTCTGCAGAATTTCTCATCTATATGCTGAACGGTGAGCATTAGCTTCGAAAATAACCCATCTGTTGAGATAATTTTGGTGCGTAACACATAGGTATGAGCGTTTGGTTTTCGGTTCGGTTTGGTTTCGATTAACTTTTTTTAGTTTTTGGTTTTTCAATTGTAGAGATATAGAAACAATCCAGTTATTTATAAAATTCAGTTCGGTTTTCATTATATTATTTTGGTTTTTGGTTTGGTTCAGATAACAATGCTACGAACCATCTAATATCCGATAAAAAATTTTAGATGAGTTTTAAATGTGCATCTAAATACAATATTTATTTAGCATATGCGTAATTGTCAATAAAAGAACAAATAATTAGTATATGCATCAAGAAATTAGTAGAGCAGCACCAAAAGGTCCTTTGAAAAATAGATTTTATAATAGCATTTTCCTCTCTTTTTTTTCTTGCTTAAAATAGCTATACACGACATGAAGCCCAACATTAAATGTTTGGGCCGAAAGTAGAAACATACCGAAGAATCAAAACATTATGACCACTATACCCTTGACAAAACCTACTATTTTACATTTGTTGCCACCCTTAAACCTTTCCCTTAATCATTCCTCCGCCTCCTCGTCCATCTCTCTGGTCACTCACTGATCTGATTCTTCTGTTTGTTTTCTCTCAGTCAACAACTCGTAAGTTATCATTTTTTCCAGATCCATATGTGTCTCTCTCTCTCTCTCTCTCTCTTTCATTATTTTGTTTTTTACTTTAGTATTTGACATAAAGATAGAAACTTTTGTGATTGTAGAAATGGCGGCAGCTTTGGCTTCCAGATTATCTCGTGGTAAGAGAGATTAAATCTTTTCCAACTCTGATGGGTTTTAGATCTTGATGGATAACTTTTGATATTCAAGAAGAGTAACATCGAAAGTTTTGAACTTTGTAATTGATTTGAAAAAACAGACTCATATGCCATAACATTTGGTCGTTTGTTGTTGTCTGATCTGGTAATATAATGAGCAGGTCGTTCATTGCTTGGTGGTCTTAAGAATGATTTCTCCGGATTGATGAATGAAACTAGCCTCTCTCAGGTCACAAAACCTTTCTTCAAGTTTACTATTGCTTTTGATCTTGTTGTGTTTACTTCTGTAGTGTTAGAGAAATATCTATGATAGCCCTAAAATAATTGTTATAAAAAAATTTCTAAAGAAAAAAATGACCAAAATATGTTTTATCAAGAGTGTATTTATACTCTTAGAGTTAACTAATTTAATCTTAAAGTTTAAAATTATGTGTTTAAAATTTTTGGATGTGAGTTTAAAGTTTTTGAAGGGAATTTAAAGTTTTTGAAGTGAGTTTAAAATTTTAAAAGATAATAAATAAATAATAAATTCTTAAAAATAAAAAATATATTTTTTGATTATTTTTTTTAAGAACTATTTTGTTGACAAAAACTTAAAAAAACGTACTTTAATGTTATGTTTATCTAGAAGTTCTTTTTATTTTTTTGGTGGAAGCAGCAACAACAAAGAAGGACATTCATTCAAATGGGGACAGTTCTCAAAGTCGTGGACAACTCAGGAGCCAAGAAAGTGATGTGTATACAAGCCCTAAAGGGAAAGAAAGGAGCTAGGCTTGGGGATACGATAGTTGCTTCGGTGAAAGAAGCGATGCCAAACGGTAAAGTGAAGAAAGGAGCGGTTGTGTATGGTGTGGTTGTGCGTGCTGCGATGCAGAGAGGTCGTGTTGATGGAAGTGAAGTTAGGTTTGATGATAACGCCGTTGTTCTTGTTGATAATAAAGACAAGAAGACTAAAACTGATCGCCAACCGATTGGTACTCGTGTGTTTGGTCCTGTTCCTCATGAGCTTCGTAAGAAGAAACATCTCAAGATTCTTGCTTTGGCTCAACACATTGCTTGAAACAATATCTTAAAACCCTAAACCACGTAGTGTTTTTCTTTTTTATGTTCTTTTGTAAACTCTCCCCATCAATAATTTTTTTTTTTGGTTAAGTCTTTTTTAAGCTTACAAGGCACTATTTTTTTTCTTGTTCTAATGAACTTAAAGGTTCATGAACTATAAATTTACAAATACAAGTTAGAAATAATTCAGCTCGGTTTTGATTAATTTTTATTATGTTACAGATGTTCACTAATCAGTAATCACCTAGCTCCTTTAGGCTAAATTTCCAAATCCACTCCTTTGTTTTGGTTAATTATCCTTTTCAAGTTCAAAGTTTTTTCTTTCAACATTTTTAGGTCACCAAACATTGTACTGAATTTAAATAGATTTTGAAATCTCCTCAAAGTTATGCGTTACTGAATTTCTAAAAGTATTTATTAAAGATAGTTTTCTCGCATTTTTATTTTATCTCAAAATAATTTACCATTGATTCATTGAAAATGGTCTTAGTAAGATAAAAACGGCTATCACATCTTTTTTTTTTTTTTGAAAACAGCGGCTATCACATCTTGTAAATTGTAATATCTGCAATTCTGCATACACATGCCAATTCGTGTACGCCTACATTAATACATCCATGTATGGAAAATTCATGGATACATGCACATGGTCATAGGAAAAAATAAATTTAAATTTGTATTTTGAAATAGAATGGGTATTGAATGTATAAGAATGTGTTATTGAATATGTGTGGCAAACAGCCATATATATATATACAACGTATGAAAACCTAAAACACGAAGGACTTTGAATAAATACATCATTATCCTAATATAAGTAAGAATTATCTATAAGACTTAGTAGTTATCGTATTACTCTCCCTTAAGTTAGAAGTGTGAGGTTTCGAATACCCAACTTGGACAAGAGATCTTCAAAGAGAGGACGTGGAAGAGCCTTCGTCAATACGTCTGCAAGCTGGTTCTTGGAGGTAACATGTTCGGTTGCAATCAGTTTGGACAAAACTGCGTCACGAACATGATGACAATCTCTTTCTATATGTTTAGTTCTTTCATGAAAGACCGGATTTGCTGCAATATGTAAGGCAGATTTGCTATCACACATAAGCCGCATTGGAGTAGAATGCTCAATGCCAAATGAATGTAGAAGTTGCTTTAGCCATTTTAGTTCTTTAAGAGTGACAGAAATTGATCGATATTCTGCTTCAGCAGATGATAAAGCAACTGTATCCTGCTTCTTAGCTCTCCAACTCACTGGTGAGTCTCCAAGAAAGATAATGTAGGCACTCAGCGATCGACGAGATAAAGGACATGCCGACCAATCAGAGTCACAGTAGGCAGTAACCTGCAAAGAGTCAGTCGCCTAGCAAGATGCCTTGTCCACGACATCCCTTGAGATAACGGACGATACGCAGTGCAGCTTCCCAATGAGGTAGAAGAGGTTTCTGCATAAAAGAGGAGAGAATATGAACTATATAACCCAACTCCGGCCTGGTATTAGTTAAATAGATTAAACGGCCAACAAGCCGACAGTATTGTTGCGCGTTTGCGAGCGGGCCAGTAACAGTCGCGAGTTTGTGGTTGAGTTCCACTGGGACCTGTGATGGTTTGGCAGCCAACAGACCAGTTTCTGCTATAATGTCCAGAGCGTATTTGCGCTGGGAGAGATAAAAACCAGTCTTGTTACGAGCGACTTCTATACCAAGAAAGTATTTTAATTTGCCAAGATCCTTCATTCGAAAGCAACGCTGCAGATAGTCTTTGAACTCTTTTAATGTGTTTGCATCGTTGCAGGCAATGATAAAATCATCAACATAAACCAGAATATGCAGACATATGGAACCTCGGACTTTAGAAAATAACGAGTGATCAGCATAATCATGCGAAAACCCAAACTGTTTGAGAGCATCCGAAAGTTTGGCATACCAGCACCTTGGTGCTTGTCGTAATCCGTATAGTGATTTCTTTAGTCTACATACTTTTGTAGAATCCGAACAGGAGAAACCTTGTGGAAGCTTCATATAAATTTCTTCGTCGAGATCACCATGTAAGAAGGCATTATGAACATCCATTTGATCAACTAGCCAACCTTTTGTTGCAGCCAATTTGAGTATAAACGAACGGTAGAAAGTTTTGCTACGGGCGCAAATGTTTCAGTGAAATCCTCGCCTTCCTTTTGATGATCACCAAGAACCACAAGACGGGCCTTTGGCCGTTCCATAGTACCATCAGCATTGTATTTGTTCGTATAGATCCATTAATTTCCAAATGCTTTCTTATCCTTAGGCAAAGTAGTAACCTCCCATGTATCATTGATTTCAAACGCATTCACCTCTTTCCGCATGGCGTCATTCCATATTTTGAGCTTAGCAGCCTCTTTATATGAACGAGGCACATCATCCTGAATGATGGCTGCCATGTATGCTCGATGGGAGCCTGAAAATAAGTGGTCAGAATCATAACTTGAAATAGGATAATGATTGATACCTGAGACCGTTTGCGAAGGACCGTGATTAGGCAAGGAGAGATCATGAGAGGGTTTATTTTCACAAAGAGATGAGTGAACTACATAGTCCTTTAGTAGAACGGATGGAGTCTTGTGGCGCAAGCCACGACCAAGAAGTTCTGGTAAACCTGGAGAAGAAGCAGTGTCAGGAGAGGATGCGTTTTCTGGGTGGTCCAACGAGTGAGGAGATGATGGAGATGAGGAATTATCGGGCGTTGTGGGATCATTTGCAGGAGAAGTAGTGTTACTAATCGGTGTGTCCTGATTAGTATCGTCTGTAGTAGGGTTAGTAGGAGTAGTAGGGACAGGGGTTGAAGTAGGTGAGACGGTTATTGGAGATATCGTGCTCCCCCTTGAGTCAGGACGCGGAAGCAACCAGTCTTCAATGGTAGGATCATAGAAAGTAGTAGGTGGGCGAACATAGTCATCCGTCCCAACACCCGGAAACTTGCTTTCTGAAAACACTACGTCCCTGCTGGAGAAGAATTCATTTGTAGTAAGATCGTAAAGTTTCCAGGCTTTCTTGCCATAAGGGTATCCCATAAAGATGCATTTCCGACTCCTATCGCCAAACTTGTCGTTGTCTCTAGATTTCCGGTGTGCATAACAAAGACAACCAAAAACGCGTAGTTGATCATAGTCTGGTTTCCTGTTGAATAAGAGTTCGTATGGTGTCTTACCATGAAGAACTTGAGACGGTGTATAGTTGATTAGGTGAGCAGCAGTGAGAATGCTTTCACCCCAAAATGTAGGAGGCAACCGTGCTTGAAAGAGACACGCACGAGCAACGTTGAGAATGTGACGATGTTTTCTTTCAACTCTGCCGTTCTGTTGAGGCATATCTACACATGATGTCTGGTGCTCTATGCCGTGTTGCTTGAAGTAGGAGGAGAGGACCATAAATTCAGAACCATTGTCTGTCCTTATCTTTTGAACAGCTTTCCCAAATTGCCGTTCACAAAGAGCAAAAAATTGCTTAAGGAGTCCTGAAACTTCTGATTTTTCTAACATTAGGTAAGTCCATACGGCTCTGGAGTAATCATCAACAATGGTTAGGAAATATTTTGCTCCGCACGAAGATGTAGTACGATAGGGTCCCCAAACATCACAATGAATCAAAGATAAAGGCGAAGAAGCTTTGTTAGAACTTTCATTAAAAACACATCTAGTTTGTTTGGCACGAAAACAAATCTCACAAGACGTTGCTTGTTCTGAAGTAAAAGACAGTTTGTCTAAAATAGGTAAGGAACTTAAAACTCTAAAAGACGGATGTCCCAGCCTTCGATGCCATAGTTCTGATGTAGAGGAATTCTTAGATGCAGTCCTATGTACACTGGCAGCCGAGACTCCTGTGAAATAATAAATCCCCTCACGTTCTTCACCCGTTCCAATCAGGGTCTTCGTAAAACGGTCCTGCAACACACAAAGAGTATCAGTGAATATGGCTATGCAGCCGGTTTGCTTAAGAAGACAAGAAACTGAAATTAGTGTGCAGTTAAAATCAGGGACGTATAACACGTCTTTCAAATAGTAGTCTCGACTAAGGTTGATAGTGCCCTTTTTCTGTGCACTCGAGAATCGTCCATCAGGGAACCGTATCGATGATGGAAGTATATCAGTGATATCACTAAGAAGTGAAAGATCTCCCGTCATATGATGTGAAGCTCCTGTATCTATAATAACATCATGAAATTTTGTTTTACCAGACAGCTTTTCAGAAGAGATTTTGTCCTGGAGCTTTGTAGTAGTTGAATGATTTGGGAGATTTGATCATTGTTGAGTGGTGCAGTTGAGGACGTGTTGTTGGTGATGGCTCGGGATGAGTTGTTGCGTCCACGACCTCGATTTCCCGAGAAACGACCACCTCGTCCTCTTTGACTCGAACCGGTAGACTTTTGTTGTTCATGCCACCATTCTGGATAACCATGAAGTAAGAAGCATTCTGTATTGTCATGCCCCTTTCGGGAACAATGAGTGCAGTGTCGGTTTGGATCTCGACTTCGTATCTGTGTTGTTGCAGCCGCATGAAGAGTTTCTTGTTTGGAGAAATCTGTTTGAGCCGAGAATCCGATGGCCTCTGTTTTGAGATCTGCAGTACGAGTTGTGTTATTATGTTGCTCCTCTCGGACAACACGTGAGTAGACATTGTTCATATCAGGAAGAGGATCTTCATCTATGATTTGAGATCTTATATTACGGAACCGAGATTCGTCAAGTCCAAAGAGAAATTTATGAACTCGAATCTCTTCTCGTTCTTTCTCAATGTCTGTTGCAGCTTCACACGAGCATGACCTAGTTGTCTTTAGGTTATCTAGTTCTTCCCATAACTTCGAGAGACGACCATAATATTCGATAACAGTTTGTCCGTTTTGTTGACAGTTTCCAATAGCATCCCGTAGTTGATGAATACGTACACCATTCCGGACCGAGAATCGTCGTTGTAGGGTTTCCCATAATTTGTGTGCATCTGGAACAAAGGTCACGGTTGATCGTATTTTCGGATCAATAGATGTCTGTATCCAGCCCACGAGCATTGAGTTTGTAGCCAGCCATCGAGATAGATCGGGTTCGGTAGATGGTTTAATCAATGAACCATTGATAAATCCAAGCTTTTGTTTTGCTTGAATTGAGTTGGAAAGTTCGGTGGCCCATTCTGTATAGTTATCTCCGCGTAGTAGTACTGAAGTAATAAGGGCTCCAGGGTTATCTGAAGGATGTAAGTAGTATGGTGAAGAATCATTGGTCATAGGTAGGGTTGTCGAAGCCGTAGTCGATGTAGAAGAAGAAGTAGACATGTTTCTTGAGAAGCAAGAATCACGTTTTGTAGTAGAAAAAAAAAATTTAGATCTTTTGCTCTAATACCATGAAATAGAATGAGTATTGAATGTGTAGAATGTGTTATTCAATATGTGGGCAAAACAGCCATATATATACATCGTATGAAAACCTAAAACACGAAGGACTTGGAATAACTACATCGTTATCTTAATAAAAGTAGGAATTATCTATAAGACTGAGTAGTTATCTTATTATATTTTCTAAAAATAACAATTATAAAGCATTTAATGACTATTTTATTTTAATATTTAAATATATAAATTCCAGTACACATGGGTTTTGTTTGCTTTATTTAAAATACACTACACTGAAAAAAATTAAAAATAATCTACTAATTAATCTAATAACCCAACCATCAGTTGTTCAACCTAGATACTTTATCGCTACTAAAATTAGATAAATTGATGATTTAACATTTACATTAAGTATTTCTTTACACCTTTTAATAGATTTGGTTAAAAATCAAACATTTAATTATCTACAAATTTTTGAATTGATTAATAATATATTAAAATTTTATTTGTTAAGAAATACTTCTAATTAATTTTGAAAAAATATATGTATATAAATTTTCTAAATTTTATATTATAGAAATACTTCTATATTTTTGAATATATTATTAGTTTATTTTTATTAATGTTAATATTTGTAAATATATTTTAATTTGTTTTATTAATATTAATGATATTATATGATTTATTATCATATTCTATAAAACTTAACAAAAGAAAAATTATATAAGTGAAATTGTCAACGTCGCAATTAATTTCATGTCATGTTATATTTTCTTAGAAACTGTGTCATTTTTCTTATGTAAAAAAATATACGTGATAGTGACATGTAAACAATTTAAAAGAAAAACCTGCTTCATAAATAATTATTAAGATTTGTATCCAATAATCTAAATTCACATAATATTTATAGTTTTCATATTTTTGAAAAATTCTATTAGATTTCTGAGTTTCAAAAGTCTTAGGCATAATTACAAAGGGGCACTATTATAAATGTTTCAAATTTTACATGCAACTAGAAAAAATCTAATGACAAATGGGGCATCCTCCCCCCCCCCCCCCCCCCCCCCCCACCTTCCCACCTCTCATCATACACAACGTGACATCCGCGCCTGGTTAAGTATGGTGTTCTCTCTTCTCGCTGAATTCTTTGATGTTAAAAGCTTGTGGTGTTTTTATGTCGAAAAAGCACTCCAAATTAATTTATTGAGCTGTAGTGTTGAACTTACACCGCTTTGCGCAATTATTTTAATAGAACTAGTCTCACAATGGTTAGTGTTTTGACTATTTCATTCATAATAGTAGCAATAGAACTAAGTGAACGAAGAATAAAAAGAGGCGAGAAAGAGGATCGGAACTTTGGAGTCTTGTGAATAAACTGAAAAATGTCGGCCATTGTCTTGTGAATAAAATATGCAGTAACACATAGTAAGATATAAAATGTTGAAAAGACAGTTTAACAGCAAGAGGTAACTAAGCAAGATAATTATAGATCTGAGGGTTGGTCTTGTCCCTCTCCAAGTATTCTCGATCGATTAGGCTTTCTATCCTCTTCTTCAGATCCGCCGGTTTTATTGGGAACTTCAGCTGCAAAAAACACACAATCCATACATTTGCATTGTGTACTATCACATTTACATCATCATCATCATAGCAACAATGGTCAAAGATTATAGAAGAGTTACGGCGGCTCAAGACTTTTGATATCATCAAGAAAGAGAGTTTACCTGTTGGAAGAGCTCAGTGATTAGAAGAGTATGGCTCAAGACTTTTCTCGTCTTCATGATTCGTACAATGGCTGCATCAATCTGTAAGAGCACGAGTGTGATTGGGTTAGTTACTTTCACAAATCTTCTCTCGTTCTAAGAAAACCAGTTATCCTAAACCAACCTGGTATTGTCGGTCCTGGAATACTCTCTCGGTTGTACTCGTGTTCTCTTCTACTGTCTCCTTCAACTGAATTGCATTCACCTGCACCCAGAATAATAATATTTTGGTTTAAAGGAGACAAGAGAGTACTGCGAGAATCTCGAAACCTTGAACTGAGGCAGCCAACAGAAAAAAAAAAATTGATGAACCTTAATGCGATACAGAGGAGCTGTAAAGGTGTCATTGAAATCAAATTCATCCCCGTCTTGCACATCTCTTCCCTTTGGATACTGCAAGAATATTGTACATAAAGGATATAAGAGATTAAGAAAACAAAGCCACGATCTCACTAACACAATCAATATTAATAGACTAACCTTCTGCAGGACACGCACTTTCCCACAAGCAAGCGACTGAAGAGTCCTTCTCAGTTCCTTGTCCTCTATGCCAGTTGAATCTTTTATGTCCTCAAAGCTAAGTTTCATTGCGTCGTTAAATAACATCAACACAACAGCCTGAGACAATCAAAGACAACACATCTTCTGAGCAATCGATTCATAGTGCTACCTCCGATAAGACAATTAAAATCAAAATGAACGGCAGGAAAACCTTTAAAAGGGAAAAAGAGAAATTTCAACTGACCTGAAACAGGGAAACAGCAAGCTCCTTTTTACCTTTGGAGAAATCTGCCTTCAACACACAGTGGCCTAATGAGTTTTGCCACATTAACCTCCTCCCACTGTACTTGCTCAAATAAAACTCTTTGAAGATATCCTACGAAACAAAGAAAATTGATTAAGAAAAGAACTTTGTAACAAAAACCAATCGCGGAAATATATACTGGAACTTCTGGTAAAACCTGATAGACATTTAATTCATGAGGAAGTTTAACATCCATAGGTGGATATGTTGGCCAGTACCTGCCACATACATGGAATGTTAACAAGCCTTTATATATATGTCGTTCTATCCGGTATAATCCTGGATGATTTTGATACATATTACATACCCTGTTGTTAAAACGTGGACACTCATCTCAATTCCCGATGGCAATTTTGTTCTGGCCTGAGATGATTGTCTGAATGACTCGTTGATTTCCTTTGACAGTTCAATATCCTGGAGAAATTTTCAAAGAGCTTGAATACTAGGATATACTGTAAACATAAGCCTCCAGAGATTAATATCATAAAAGTATAAGATACTTTAGTTTGTCTTATTAGTAAGAGTTAAATGGAGGCCTCTTTTTGCAACATTAGAAGAGGGGAAAGAAAAGAGACCTTGAACATCCCTTCAAGCTTGTTTGTAAACTGGCTACCACACTCAGTCTTGAGCTGTAGGTGTCACCAAGATTGGGTCAGTGGTAAGAACTTACCGAAATAGGAACAGAAAATCAGTGGGAGTCACAGGACTCTCTTTGCAAGTTCCTTTTGTTACCTTAGAGATCATTGATTTCTCAGCATCAATGGAAGCGCTTTTTCCCAACAGGAGTCTCTTTGCAAGATCTTTTTTATAGAATGCTTCGAACACATCTTTACCCTTTGATCAGAAAAAAATAGAAATATTTCAGCAAAACCTAATTTAGATGGTCAAATATAGCTGGTTTTCAGAGCACCCACTAGCTTAAATGCAGTTATTTAGCATAGACAAACAGTACAATATTAAAGAACCGAACGTAACCTGGATAAATCTGAACAAAACCAAGACTTTCTCAAGGGTACTCTCTAATTCTTCTTCAGAAGTACCCTTGTTCCCTGCACGGAGCTTCTCGTCCAAAAATTTGGCGATAAGTTCAGCTGGACGATTCTGCAAAAAAAAAGACCAGGAACAATTATTATTTGAGCCACGTACTAATGTGCAAACTTGAAACATCTATAGAGTTAATATGGTGAATAATGAGTAGAAATGCTAATGTGAAACTTTGTCAAGATTATTCTTGATATGACATAAGAAAATTTTTGCTCGACACTTGAGCTAGTACCAGATACTGGATAAAATTGGTAAAGAGTATCTTGTATTCGAAGTGATACTAGAAACAACACTACTGTAACCAGCGCTCAAAAAGAATCCCGATACGAAAAATGCCTCCTTTCAAAGTAAATACAGTAAATAAACATTGCTATTGCAACATTGTAGATTATAAGGTTGGCACTTCCACAACAATCAGTACGTAGCTTTTATATGGAAGTAAAATTGTTAGCAGAAGATTAGTCAATAATCAACAAAATAAATTTTCAATACCTGGCGAAGATTTATCAGATGCTCAAATGAATCTTTAATGGTGTTGCCAAATGATTCATTCTTGCAAAAGCTATCTTCCCATACTATGTCAAGAGAAGCCTTGAAGTCCAATAGTGATTGTACCATATCTTTATCTTTCTCTTCATCCATAACGATCTTCTGCCCAGTTTTCCGAGTGTAGGAACTCAACGCCTGCCTCATAGATTCAAGTGCACTGACCCTAGAAAACAGGGTGTACATCCTCTGGAGGTCCTCAGTACGACGTCCATCCATTAATGGTGTGAAACCCTGGAGTATGTTCACAGATAGAATAAGGGTAAAAGCAAACAAATATTTGCTAATATATGCAACCACAAGGATGACAAGAATTAAACCTTATCAAGGATAGCAAGTATATGACGCTCGAGAAGTTGCTTTTCAACAGTTGATATCAATGGTTTCCTGGTTGATGGATCTATGTACAGTATGCATTTTTCATTCTCTTCATGCAACCTTCCCTGCACCAATCACCAGTAGAAACCTTAGAGAGGACACATAAAATAATAACATGTATGGCAGCTTATCGTAAGGATAAACTATATGAAGTAATGCAAGGCACCTCGACATGCTTCAGGTACTCGGGAACGTCATACTGCTGCATGTATTTCATTCCTTCAGCAGCATAAAATTCAGAAGTGCATTCAAGGAAAGGTTTCTCAAAGCTTTCCGTATATATTCCCAGTGCAGTAAACATCTTTAAAAGATGGCTTAGTAGTGTCCTATTAACAGCTTCGGCTAACCTGCACGACCAATGACATGAAAGAAAGGTCAGTATATTCACATGAAAATATTATTAAACATATAAATGACTAACAATAGTGCTCATTTGTCCTGATATTATATTTACAACCAACTATCATTGCTAGACAGGAATAGAGCTCATAGACCATTTAAAACTTACAATGATTTACTCAGAAGCAAGACAAACAACATAAAGGGTGGCCTTACGAAAAAAAATTCCCAATGTGATAAATAAACCCTGTTTTACAAATCAAAAGACTGGAATCGTTACATGATTACCTTTCCTTTTCAATCATTCTTAGGAGAGCAGTAACAGTCCTCTGCTCAACGTCAGGGGACAGAGAAAGATGCTTCCGAAAAAGCTGTAAACCCATCTCCCACAATGAACGAACATTTGGGTTTTGTATCACATACTTCCTATCCAGCGACAAGGCTATACTCCGGATCATCAGCATCTGGTCACAGAAATCTTGCCAGCATTTCTCCACGAGCGACAAGAAAACAGACAGATCGGTGTCTTGCCCAACTAAAGACTGTAAAGCCGCAGAGATGTGCTCTTCACACTCCTTCTGAATCCGTTCGTAAAGCTTTCCTTCCAGCTTATGCAAGCAAAGGTTATCAACAGCCTGAAAAAACAATCAACCAATTTTTTTTCATTTCACATACAGCAAGAAGAAACCAAACAAAAAAAGACTGTACCTGGTAAAGCCTCTCGAGGTCGAAAGAAAAGGGCTGTTTGAGGAATATAGCTCTGATAGCTGACTGCAGATTCTCCCAGGTAGTATCTTCAAAGTTTGTTGGTAGAGTTGGTTTCGCTTCACATAAACAAAATCAGAAACTTTCAAATGATGAAAATGGTTTTATCCACACAACTGCTAAACCAGAGCATCTCAAGAATCAAGCTTCGTGACAGATTATGCATAACAAAGATTAACGGATCTTAAGTTTCCCAGATCGGATAACTAAAGCGATTCAAAAACCCTAATCATTCATCATCCATATCAAAAATCAACAATCAAGCTCTCAATTTAACAGTGAATTACACTACAATTCAATTCCAAAACCTACACAGCATCAGCATCAATCGCACCAAGCCTAAACAAAAAAAACCCTAAAATTGAGAAACCTAAGCTAAACAAATCAATCAATCGTTCGTTCGTACAGAGAGTCATCTCCAATCAATACAGAGCATCGATTCACACACTATCCAAGCAAAATCCTAAGATTCAATCGACGAAACCTAAATTACGATCAACGATCGCAACAATCGAAAACAACCTTTGTTGAGCTTGATGACGAGCTTCTTAGTGGGATGCGGGAGTGTAGCCTTCTTCCGAGAGAGATTAGCGGCGGAGGGAGTCGGATCTTCGTCCTCCATGGGGAAGGGAACCTTGCCGGAAGGAGGAGTGTGGAGGCCGTTCTTGGACTTCTTCATCGGCGGGGAAGAGTAAGAAGAGTCGGTGGTGGAGGCAGAAGAAGCGGCTGGGCAAGTAGAGCGTTTGTTTGGAAGAGACATGAGATGAAATCAAGAGGAAGGAAGAAGACGACGAAGGCTTGTCCCAATTTAAGCCTCGTAACCCTTTCAAAGGCAAAAAAAACAATTTACTCTCTCTTTTTTTTTTAATTCGTGAAATTCGAGAAAATGAATATAAATAATTTTAAATTCAGATATAAAATAAAATTATTAATCTATACTATTAAAACTAAAGTATGAAAATAATATAACTTTTATCCACTGAAGTTATTAATTTACCTAGATTTTAGGATTTTATTATCTTTTCATTGCTTAGTTAATCCATTTCCAAAATCAAATTTTAATTAAAAATTATGGAAACAATAATTATTTTAGTACCTGAAAAGAAGATAATAAAATAAAATTTCAAAGCTGGTTTGGACTTGTACCAGTTCAAAAACGTAGTAAGTTAATATGAAATTATAAACATAAACATATGATCTTGTTAGTACCATTTGTTGATTATTATATAACTTGCACACAAATAAGTAATTTTTTCCTGAATTTTATCTAAAATTTCTTTGGAAATGATATATAATTTAAATGTCTTATTGCATCAAAATAATTATGGTGTTGTGTTTACACAATGCATCATTTTTGTAAAAGAAAAAAATTTACACAAGGTGATAGTTGTTCTGTTATGCATAATCTGGTTTACATGTATTTGTGTTATTGTTTTCAACTTCATAACCAACACAAAATGTAATATAATAATATACATGGAATCCTCAATGGAGATGAGCTTATTGAAATGTGTCTCGTTAGAGAAAGGAAGCTTTTAGAAGCTACCAAGATAATTTGACAATATGATAGATACGGATTCTCCACTACTTTATTTTTAAATATTAGTATTTGAGTTTTTGTAATAAGAGGGGTGTCTATGAGGCGAAAAAGAATTAAAAAATTTTAACTACTTTCTTAACCATTGAATGAATCCATTATTTTATTTTTTTTCGTATGCATCTATTCTAGTGTTCTTTTTTTTGGGTCAAATTTCTAGTGTTCATCTAAATGAATAAATCAAGTCGAATGGTGTCGATGAGGCTATGGGCCTAGAGAGAGTTATGGTCTAATGGTGATCGTTATAATCCTATTCCCAACACGTTGTGATATTACCAACACGTTGATCTCTTTATATTTCGTTGGAACTAACATCTATTTTTTTCTTTTGGTAAAAAAAAAAAAAAAAAAAAAGATCACCTCTCCTCCCCCAGGGGATGTTAAATCCCTGGTGGCCAGCGGAGTTCGAACTGCGGGTTCACCGTATTGGGGTTGTCCCTCAAATGCCTCTAGCTCACCACCGCGTGGTTAACTAACATCTATTTTATGTCTTATTGCATCAAAATAATCATGGTGTTGTGTTTGCACAATGCACCATTTTGTAAATAAAAGGGAAAGGAATTACAGATGATAGTTGTTTCTAGGTGATAGTTGTTTTGTTACACATAATCTACTTTAAATGTAGACCCCTTAAATGTATTTGTATTATTGTTTTAACTTCATAATCAACACGAAATGTAATTATATCCATGGTGTGTTATTAGTTCAGTTTGGTTTTCATAAATAGAGTGATATCGTTGTCTTGATGTTGAAAGACATGGACGAGCATGAAATCCTCAATGGAAATGAAATTATTGAAAGGTTCTCCACTACTTTGGCTTGAAATATTTATATACTTTTTATTGGTGTCTTGAGTTTTATACTAAGAAGAATATCTATGAGTATGAGGCGGGATTAATGAAATAATATTGTATGCTTTTTTTGTGTAAGAAAAGTGTTCAATACTTTCTTGACCACTGAATTTATATTTGATTTTGTATTCATCCTACAAAGTATAGAACAATAAGAACTATATTAAGAAGCAAGAAAATCTCTACAAGTTGGAACATAGGACATGTTTATTGAAAAATTTTTATTTTGAATTTTTAATTCATAATTTGACATTTTATATTTTTTGGCTAAAAATCATTTTTTATATCTTTTAATAAGAGACAGTTCTTAATTTTTTTATTTAAAAATTAAAAAACGTACGTTAACCGAAGCTAAAAATAGTACCTTAAAAAACTCCAATAAACATATCTAGAACGATATTAAACAGCAAGTTTCTATAACATTTTCTTATCATTATTATAACTAGAAAGACGCAGATAAACAATACATAGCTAAGTAAAGAGAATTAGAAACAAAGAAAAAAAAATACAGCTAATAAAAGCAAAGTTCAAGACCGTTGACAAAATCACTTCTCTTCCTCCTCAAAAGCAGTGACAGGGAACGTACGTGACAGTCCCGTCGGATTAGCAAAAGTAATCTTAGTTTGGTCTTGATCATTAACATAGATCTCAGAGATGGTAACCCAAAGAAGCAACTCTTTGCTCTTGATCCCAGTAAGACCACGCATCCGACGATTCTCCACGAACGCAGAGACCTCCGAGTCATACGACACGTTCCTACCGATCGCTTTGAACCGATGCTGAACGCTCTTGCTCATCTTGATCCAGATATAACCGGTTGTTTTGTTGTGACCGATCTCTGTCATGTTGTCCAAAGGGAGAAGTCCCTTGGGAAGATTCATGGTCGATAAGATCTCGTTTGCTTTTTGCTTGCAGGTTGATCCTCCATTGAAGATCTCAGCTCCTTCTCTTTGTTTTGATATGGTTTCTTGAGACGACATTGGATTTGATTTGATGTGATGAGGGTTTGTGAATATGGGGATCTTTGATGTGTGTGTTTTTATAGAGGTCTTACTATTTTTGGATATGTGAAGTTACGGTATTGGGTTTTGTTGAAGTGAAGGAGCAGAGAGTGCATGTGAGGGTATAATGGGAATAATAGAAAAGAAGATGAGTAGGTTTAAGCAACAGATGTGCGTACTGCGTAGGTGGGACGCATGCACTTCGTGTTCGTGGAATATTGTTTTTGATTCAATTCATTAAATAACTAGCTCAACCGACTAATCATCCAACTAATCTTCTATATGTCTAGCTATCAGCATCTGAAAGATCTGGTTACTCTTATGAAAATTATATATACATATCATCGGGCTACATAAACATAAACAGATTTATCTAAAATAAGAATTTAGAGTAATATTTTTTCAAATCCGCCGTACCAGTCGACCTTTGTAGTTAAAAATTATATATTATAAATTTATATAAAGAATTTTTATATTAAAAGATTCTCCATGTATAACGTGAGATCTTTATTCTAAAATCCGCGGCTTATGCGCTATGGGACCCTTATCAGTGTTGATTTATGCTAAATCGATATAGAAAATTGGATGTTTATTTTGTCATGTCTAGCCGCCTAATCTATTTTTTTAATAATATATTATTTGTTATTTAATTTAAAATTTGATAAACGTAATTTATATTCATAATTTTGATGAAAGTTATACCATATTAAATTTATATATTCTATTTGTGTGTTTTATACGATTCTAAACATGAAAATTTATTAATATTATACGCAACTAAAGATTAACATATTTTATAATATATCAGATAATCTAAAAATTCCGTCCCACATAATTTCTACCTAATCTTTGATTTTATTTCTAGGCACTAGACCCAACTTTGGCGCCCGACTAGCGCCTAGCGCGTTCCCGAACACGGTGAAATTAATATAACGCAAATTAACTCTCTTTTTAAGCTTTGCAAATTAACTTGTTGCAATATTAGAACTAAACTTTGTCTTGTGTATATATTAGGATTTAGGATAATGACTTTTCACTTACAATGTTGTTTCCTTGTACATAATTGTATCAATGTTGCCATGCTGGGTAAGGTCCGTGACCAAAATCTAAAAAGACAACCTAATATGTACGTAACAGAAGTATTGTTTGGTTTGTATAGACTTTTACAAGGTTCTAATTTTTGTTGGTGGCCTAAAAACGTTCTAAATTACTGAAAATCAAATGTGTCCAAACAATTGTGTTGCATAACTTTCTTTGGAGTTTCTTATTTTTTCTCGAGTTTTTTTTTTGTTATTTAATTACAGTATATATTATATACAATATTCCATAAATTATTGACTGCGTTGTTGTGTCAATCAATATCAATTTCGTAGATTATAGTTTTGACTGTTCTATGAAACCTGGTAAGAATACACTGCCGCAGATATACATTGATGTTACCTAGGAAGGCTAATCTCAGTTACTACCTTGTACCTTCAAACTCAATTTGATGAAAAAACAAATGATCACCATCCCAAATGACATCTAAATCATCAATCTCAGTGTTCTCTGCATTCGTGATCTTTGTGAAGTAGTATCCTCCAAACTTTTCACCTACATAATTCCCAAATTTTCAACGGTTAGAACCTTTTTTCACAAGGGAGAGTTTTGTCCTTCATTTTTGACTTTTGAGTATTTTCAGAGCTTACCTGCTATACATAAAAGCTCTTCTATGGATTTAGGTAAGAGTATCAACCTCCCCTTATGGCGCTGTGATATATCCTTCTCTTGTGACAACATGTGAATAGTAACTCTCTTGTTTTTTCCTCTGCATGGCTTGGTTTGGCTGCTGGAGCTGCAATGCTGATGTTTAAGTAGCTTCTTAACCATTTCAGTATCTCCCTTGTGAGTTGCATCCATTATAGCATTTTCTCCATTTTCGGATGTCGACTCTGTAACATCTAAACCGTTGCCATCTTTTCATGAATCCATCCACTCTTCCCATCCCATTAGTTTGAAAATTTCTGTTTTGTTGGTCATTAGTAGTGCCTTCTATTCCTATTGATTGTTGTCCTCTAAGTTTCTGCATGTTTTGTAACAAAACATGAGTTTAATATTTTTTTTAACTATATACATACGTTTCAAGAGTATTTTTTTAATAGCTCACATACCTTGAAGAGATTGTTCATTATAACCCGTCCATCTTCAGCAGCAACGTGCATTGCATGAGAGATGCCCCAAACTCTCCAAACATGTCTCCGACAACTGCTTTGCCTTGAATCTGATCTTATCCACCAACATAGGCTGTGAAATCCTGCAACAACAGTTACACAACTTTAGAAGGTAATTATTGATATTCCTATGCATTTAGTTATTTTTTATTGATAACTGATATAATTTGCTTACCACTGATCCTGAGACCAAGATGTAAAGATCCGTAGGAGCTTCGTTTTGTAGAATTATGTCTTCCTTAGGTGGGAAATACTCGGCATCTATATCTGAAACCTTGAACAAAAAATATAACTTCATGAAACCTCTTAGGAGTTAGTAGTTACAATGACTAAATTGAAATGAAAAGTTAGTGTAGTTTTACCAATTGAAAGAGGAAGTCACGAGAAACTCCTTGAAAGAGGTAAATGTTTTGAACAATGGGGAAGAAGAGATAGTTTGCAATGCTTGACCGGATAGCTTTTGGCAAACTGTTTAAAGTTTCTTGTTGTTTCAAGCCCTCTGTTTTGAACTTCAGGCAAATGTGTGAGAACATTTGGTCTTGTATGTCATGTGGGAGTTGGTTTCTTGAAGCAAACTCTGAAGCAGCTCTCACTTTATCTCTCTGTTGTACAGAAAGAATTAGTATTTGTTTAGTTTGAACAAGTTAATACTGAAGATGAGTATGGTCTAAGTCCAAATATTTTGTAACGCCCTGATCGCCCACGGCTAATGGGCCACCCACGTCCGCTCTCTTGGCCCGTGGGCCCCATCCCATCCGACGGCCGTACTTTTATTTTTCCAAGGCTCGAAATCATTGTTTACTGACCCTGCAATCACCACCCGACCTTTCCCCGTGTTTTGGCCTCACTCGCACGGTATCGCGAATCACTTCCCGATATGTCACCCATCCTTTCACTACTCCAACATAAGCACGCTTAATCCCTGGAGTTCTAAACGGATGTGTGACGGAAAAGGTAAGTCAACTTTGATGACATAGGTAGTCAAATCAATTCTCTTAAGCCTTTCCACATATCACGATGTTACATATTTGACCATGTCTATAACTTTCAGTAGGTTAAACAATTATTTTGAGGTAGATCAAAACAGACATGTGCATTCATATCATGTTATATGATCCTACCAATACCTTATTAAAATTCCTAGAACTTCATCGTAGAATAATAGAAATTACTAAAAAAAAATAATTATCCATATTAAATCAATTATTTTAAAATATCTAAGTTTTTAATTGTTTCAAGGTATTCATGTCAAAGTAATTCTAATGTACTGATTACACCTACGCTATCCATTTCTGTTATTATCCAAAATGAACAATGCCTAGATCAAAATTAAACTTACAAAGCTTCTGGTTCGGCTAGTCCAGTGAACAACAAGGTTAGTCATATTCCCAATCAGGTAAGCCGTCAAGCCGAGGTTGAAGATCATGAAGAAAATGTCAAAGAGCATTTCTCTTGGATTCTCAGGATGCAAATCTCCATATCCAGTGGTCGTTAACGTCGTAATAGACCAGTATAGTGCAATCACATATCTATCCCAGAGACTTTCTTTCTTAAAATCTGCACATCTCCAATCCATGTCTTTCTTGGATTGGGATATCAATCTGCGATCAGGTTTGTTGAAACACCCAGCACAATGTACAGCGAACAAAGTAACCTGATATTGAAAAATTCAAGTTACTACATGAAAACTTTTATATTAATAAAATCAAAGCTATAATATTTATTAATTTAATAAGATATTAATTTGAAAAGACTAATAAGTTCAAAATTCTGATAGAAAATTTATCAAATATAACATTATAGACGTTATATTATCAATAGCAGTGTTCTAAAAATCGGTTTATATCCGATTTACTGACGCCCGCCTAGTTAGTAAATCAGAGATAAACGAAACAATTTTTTTCAAACAGATGTTTTTATAAATCTGTTTAAGCGTTCAAAAAATATGCATAGACGGCAGCCTAAACAATAATTCTCTATAAAACGCACCGTCAGATTTTTAGAACTAAAGTAACAAGCTTTTTGCTCTGTTTAAAGACGAACCGAAATGCGTTTTGTGCACCGTATCCAGAAACAGTTGAAACATATATCTTTCTCAAGCCTGAAGCATATGAAAATAGTTATAGAAATGAGATAAATAGTTTCTTAATCAAAAACTATTAGAAGAATATGATCTTTAAGCATTGAAACAAACCTTGCAAACAGCGAGCTAACTCGTCTCAGTCTCCATAACCTGAGCATGCTAAGAATCCTGAATCCTAACTCGCTTCCATTGTACTTAAACAAGAGGCTCAAAGGTTGAAATGGTGCAGTCGAACACACATCAAAAGCAAACCATGTAGAAAGGTACCTGAACACGTTACATTAAAAGAAAATTTTCAAGAATCTGATTCACTCATAAGATAAGTTTAATTTATCACCTTATTGCTATTTTCTTAGGATTGTTAACTAGAAGATAGGAGTGGCTATCGAGGTATGCGACAAAGAAGGTGAGGACAATATCAATGGCGAAGAAGCCGCTAACAATGTTGTCTACGATGAAAATGGTGTCTTTCTTGTAGGTGATGAAGGCAAATTCAAAGGGACATATCCAGTACCGGCCCTGAGGGGAATCATTAGAAGCTTAGACTTCGGGCCCTATTTAATTTAAGTATCTAAACGGCCATTAAAGCTAAGTAGTTTAGTGGTTTGTAGTGGGTTTGTAACAACCAAATAACGTGTTCGATTCCTCCCTTCTCCCATGTAGCCACAAGCCTTTCACATCGAAGACTAGCCACATCTCCGATGTTCTGTTTCAACATAAACTGAGGATTAAAACATAACATAATTTGTTTTAGTTAAATTTGACGTAAAACATAGTTTACAGATGATAATTTTTACCTATATTTTGGATTGAAAGGAGATATTATGTGTTTACGTAGCTTTGTGGATTGATTAATCCTGGCTCCAAGTGATGGCAAAAGATCGGCGGAGAGGAAACTACTGTTAATAGTATCAATATTGTATTCCTCAACGCAGAATCTTTTGAAGAAGTTTCTGGTGCAAGAGATGGACATCTTTTCGATGTTTTTGATAAGAATGTGAAAGGCTTTTTTTCTGGCAGGTATAAGGCTATCTTCTTGACAAGGTAGTTATATACTTGAGGTATATGACTGTGGTGAATCCACTTTCTCAGCATTTGAAGGTGGGTGTGATATATAGACATACCACACAAGATACGTTTGGTGTGTGTGTACCGTTAGTTCTTTCTTTACTGATAATTTAAAACATGAACTTGAAGAATTTCGGCTTGTACCTTACATGAGTTATTGTTTTTTTTGTTAGTATTGGGTTTCAATTACATCATCATATAATCTTTAAATTTATTTACATATGATGATCAACTATCTACAATATGTGTGATATTGATGAACAACTCCAGAGATAATGCTCCACAATAAACTCTATTTAAAACACTTGGATCCACTACTATATTACATGATGTGATTTGGATCTTGTGGATTACGAGCTTCTATCCCAAAACTCTTGTTATACAAAACAGATATACAAACTAATTGTTTTAATTGATAAAAAAATACCTATATAATTTTGAATTTCAAGCTTTTGTGCTTGTGGTTTACTAATACAAATTTTGATTTTGATCTAAATATTTATTTCTCTGACTAAATTTTATCATTGGCAATTTAACCTATCTTTGCTACGTTTTCTTAATGGGCTGGGTTAAATTAAAGCCCAATAATAACTCATTATAATCACCTTGGACGAAGTAGCGCTAATACAATGCTCTTTTAGCGAATGACGAAACTAACCTTTGACCGATGAAGAAAGTCTTTGAATCGTATAAAACCCAGAGGAAGGAGACGACGTGACGGCCGAGAGGTAAGAGGAAGAGAGACTCAAAAGGACAAAGGGAGCAGCCGGAGACTCTTTCTTCTCTCTCTCTCTCTTCCTCTTCGCTCCGGGGAACATGGAAACGGTTGAAACGCCTTCCGTCGTCGTCGTCAAATCGGAAGCAGCCGAAGACGCGATTGGCTCAACCGCGGATATTTCCCAACCGCAGACGCCGTCGCCTGAAGTCGATTCGTTACCAGTTGCTGGATCTTCCGATGATGTTGTTGATCTGCCTCCGTCAGATGATGATTTTGACCACGGTGAGGATCGCGATCAGGATCACGGCGATAATCAGGTCGAGATCGACTTTGTTGTTCCTAAGGATGAGTTGAAGCAGAAGATCATTAGACAGGCAAGGGGGAATTAATATTCTTCATCTATCTCTAGCTTTGAAGCTATAAGGGTAGGTTCTGAATCGAGTCTGATGTGTGTGTTGTTGCAGGTTGAATACTACTTTAGCGACGAGAATTTGCCAACTGATAAGTTTCTTTTGAATGCTATGAAGAAGAACAAGAAAGGCTTTGGTGAGTTTTATGTCTCCTTTGACTCTATAGTAGACCCTTGTTTGAATGATCAACTTTGAGGCTGTTCGTTCATGTAGTTATACACTTTGTGATATTTTTGAAACATGGGTTATTGAAAGTTTGAGACTTTGTGACTTATGAACTAGAATGGGTACTTAAGGCAGACTTACTTCTTGAGTTGTTTTCTATTGCGGCCAGCTTCTTTGGCTTAACTCACATTGCTGATCATTGAAAGTTTGAAACTTTGTGACTGATGAACTAGAATGGGTGATTCTTGAGTTGTTCTCTGGTGCAGCTAGCTTTCCTGCCTCGAACTTCTTTTGTGTATCTCAAATTGCTGATCAATTCTCGTTTCTTATTGAAATAATGTGGTTGGCTTACGGTTCCATCAACTATTTATCATCATTTTTTATCAAATTGTAACTTTGTATGCAGTTCCCATTTCTACCATTGCTACATTCCATAAAATGAAGAAGCTTACACGAGACCATGCTTTGATAGTATCCGCATTAAAGGAGTCGTCATTTCTTGTAAGCTTCTTCATAGCAGACTTAGTAGTTACGTGTAGTATGAATATAGCGAGAGGAAATTAAATTAGAATAACAGATGAAAAAATTGTACGGATTTTGAGTGTTTGTCTGGTATATATGCAGGTTGTTAGTTCGGATGAGAAGAAGGTGAAGCGCCTGAGTCCTCTTCCTGAGGTCAGGGATCCAAAGGTATCAATTGCCTCAAACATGATTCTTACTAATGTGTTATATAGTTGCTTCCTTTTATTCGCTCCTAACTTTTGGTGTACCATAGATTTTCACTGTTTTGGTAGAAAATTTGCCAGAGGATCATTCAGACGAGAACATCCGTGCAATATTTGGTAAAGCTGGAAGGTATGCCTTAACTTTATATCTAGTTACTCCTGGCATTTCATATCATTGCTATAGCTTGGTGATATCATTTATACATATACTCACTCAAAAATAATTCCAACTGTAGCATCAAAAGTATATCCATATGTGATCCAAATGCTGCTGAAGAGTCAGAGAAGGGTTGTAAGAAGGACAAGTTTATCAGAACCAGGGTAAGGAATTTCTTGGAGAACTTTCTTATATGGAATCACAATAACCTTTTTATGTATATTGTGTCCATGTGTCCATGTAAGTAATTGGCTTTCTCGTCGTTTGAATATAGTTACATGCCTTTGTGGAATATGAAACAGTGGAGGCTGCTGAGAAAGCGGTAAGCGTCAAATAAAACTTAGACGATCGAAATGATAGCTCTCTGATAAAGAATGATTGTCTCTATGTACTTCTATATAATGGTGCAGGCAGCTACACTAAATAATGAGCAAGACTGGAGAAATGGGCTGCGTGTTAAGCTTCTTGAACAAACAGTAAGTAAACCCTGATGAATTTCAACATAAAAATACATGTGGAAGGTAACTATAGTATTTATAAATTGATTGTTTATTCACCATAGGGAAAGTATGCACAAAGAAGACAAGGTAGGAAAGAAATCGATACAGTGAAGGACAATACAGGCCAAGTGCATGATCAATTTGGAGGGGAGGAGAACAAAAAGTCAAATGAACACCAGCATCAGCATCACCGTCACCGTCATTCTGATACTCCGGCTGATAATGTAAGTGCCATCTTATTTCTATTACTAGATCTCATGACCTATCTTTCATGGCTTTGTCAAAGCATTTTTGATTGTATGTTATGGAATCAAAACATTACGGTGTGGAATATTTAGGGGTTGAATAAATCGATTCTAGTCACTTTCATAGTTGTGCCACTAAGCCAGGATACAAACAGCTGTATATAATTGCTGATTGTTCTTTTTAACCATTTTCAGGAGGTAGGGGACAAAAATGGGAACAAAACCAGAAGTCGGGGACGGGGAAGGCGACAGAATAATCAAGGCGGCAACGGTATTACTACTTTCTTTAGAGTAAAGTCCCTTTGTTTGGCAACAATGGAAAGTATCAATGAAATTTTGAGACCCGTTTTGTCATTGTGCCACAGGACATGGAACCTCACCAGCAACCTCATCTTCTTTCCATCATAATTATCATCATCATCACGTTGAGGTCTCAAAGCCTCCGCCTGGCCCTAGAATGCCTGATGGGACGAGAGGGTTCACTATGGGACGAGGTAAACAGGTTCCTCCTCCCACATCTGCTCAAACCAGTCACCAAGTTTGATGGGTTTCTCATCTCTGTTGTATCATTGTGTGGTTCTTAAAATGTGAAACATGTAGTTATGATAACTGGGATGTTGTGTGGGATTTGAGTTTCCTTTTTGCATATTCAAGTCCTCTGAATCCTCATTTGGGTATTCTAGCTTTTGTGCTGTTACATATTTTTGAAGAATGAAAGCATTTTATGACTTCATGCTATCTCCTTACGAAGCAATGACAAGTTGACAACTCTTGCCTGGACATTGATGAACAAATCACGTTCATTTTTGCGCGTTTGATTTTGCTAAGGGGACAACAATAGCTATTGGACCCATCAAGAGAGCTTAATAAATACATTAAAGATCATTATAGGCCAAACACGAGCAATACATAGGACAAGAGTTGCATAAAAAGATTTAACTCCTTTCAGACACGAACACCATTGCTACAAGATTCTTGGTTCTGTTAATAAATTAGACAAATATGAAACGTACTAAGATACAAACATTCCGTACAGAAATATTGAAAAGCAAAATCTTAAATCTGAACAGCTCAATGAACAATGTTGAATGGAACGTAAAACGCCAAAGAAAGAGCTCAAACTCGTGGACCAAGAAGTTCCAAAGAAGATCATGGTGATGATGTAACAGTTGGAGCAGAGAATACAAAGGGTCTTGAAAAAAATCAAGGTTTGAAGGCAGAGAAGGCGACAACTGAGTTATGTCCACCGAACCCAAACGAATTTGATATGGCTGCAGCAAAAATAGAAAATATATACATTATCACAGAAACCTTCTTCCGTTTAAGACTATGACAAGAAGGCCCGTCTTCACTTACCAACGTTCACTTCATGCTGCTTCTTCTCGTTTGCGACCGTGTCAAAGTCCACAGCTGGTTCTGGGTTCTACAATGAGAAACAGAATTTTAAGAGTCTAAAACAAAGAAACCTGAGGTATCTAAATCTATGAGGAACGGAATCAAAGAAGCCTATTATTCGGTTCTTGTTATGGTCTATGTTAAACTTGTGAAAGATTTTGTTTTAGGAAAGGAGGGATATATACGTACAAATTGGTTGATTGAGGGATGAAGCCATCCAGTGTTGATAGCCTTCACGGTGGCAATGGCTTCAAGACCTCCAGCTGCACCGAGGCAGTGACCTATCATAGACTGTAACATGATGCATTCACAATACTGTCATGTACAGAAAATGCAGAGCTAGAACACTCAAAATAGCGGTATTAGCTAGATGGAGCAGTGAGGACGAACCTTGGTGGCATTGATTTTGATCCCTGCAGTGCTCTTGAACACCTTTTTAATGGCATTAATCTCAGCAAGATCACCAGCTAGAGTGGAAGTTGCATGCGCATTGATGTAATTTACCTGGCATAAAAACGTTCAGACAATCACAAGCTATGAATATAAGTAGGAACAGGTAATAAAATGGAAACCCTTTGTTAAACACAGCCATAAATTTTTGGCAGAAATATGAAATGTTAATGTTTCTTACCTCCTCGGGTGATACACCAGCATCTTCAAGGCAGCTTTCAATGCATGAAGATACACCAAGCCCATCAGCTCTTGGATCAGTCATATGATGAGCATCACAGTTAATAGCACCTCCAAGATATTCTGCTACAATTGGAGCACCACGTTTCATCGCATGTTCCAAGCTTTCCATCACCTATTAAAGCATAGAATTTAATACAATCTATGGACTTGCGGACACAACATGTCAAATGCATGAGCCAAACTCATGGTGAAGTAAACCAACTTTCTAGAAGTAGTACAATCCATATCAAGGAAACTTCTCAACCTAATCAACTACAAGTTCCAACAAGAGTAAGAGTCCTCAGGTAAAGACAGCACTTTATCAAACACACAGAACCAACCATGCACAAGTTTCTGATACATACCAGAACACCAGCTCCTTCACCCATTACAAACCCATCTCTTTGTTTATCCCATGGCCTCGACGCGGTTTTCGGGTCATCATTCCTCTGAGAAAGCGCCCTGCAAGCAACAAAACCTCCCAACCCAATAGGAATAATAGCAGCCTCTGTTCCACCAGCAATCATCATATCAGCTTCACCACGGCGAATGTGGTTCGCAGCAGCGTAAAAGCAGTAGTTAGAAGTGGCACAAGCGGTCGAAATCGAGTAGTTTGGACCCATAAGACCAAGATCAATCGCCAACAAAGCAGAACCCATGTTTGTGATAGCATAAGGAATAAAAAACGGAGATATCCTCCTGTGACCTTTCTCCATTAAAGCTTGAACACCGTCTGAAAACACAGTCAAACCACCCATACCAGTCCCAACTAGTACTCCAGCTTTCAACTTATCAATCTACAAAAAAAACACCCAAACCAATGATGTAAGCAACTAAAACAATTTAATGTGTTTAACATAATGTTCAAGAAATCGCTAGGCGGTAGTTATGCACTTTTAAATCCGATTTGACGCTTACACTAACTCCTAGGCGCCGCCGCCTAAACAACCCATAAGAGAAAAATCAAATTCATGTCTAAAGATTAAACCTTTAGACTGAACAATCTTCAAACCAATCATAAAGCTTTGAACTTTGTTCAAGAAATAGCTAGGCCGTAATTAAGCATAGGCGGACATTTAGGCTGATTTTTTGAACTTGTGGCCCCGCCTAAACCGGTTTTTAGAACACTTCTTAGAAACCCATTAGAGAGAAATCAAGTTCACATTCAAAGATGAAACCTTTAAACCAAACAATCTTCAAACCAATCATAAAGCTTAAAACTTTTGATCAATCTAAACCAACTTTTAGAACACTTCTTAACAACCCATTAGAGAGAAATCAAGTTCACATTCAAAGATGAAACTTTTAAACCAAACAATCATCAAACCAATCATAAAGCTTCAAACTTTCGATCAAATCCAAAGACAGAGTGTTACCGTGTTAAGCTTATCACCACCAAGATCAGCACTTTCAAGAGCCTTCTTCCCAGCAACAATACAATACTTCAAACAATCATCAAGCCTTCGCTCATTCTTCCCATCAATGTAACCCTCCGAGCTAAACCCACGGATCTGCCCACCGAACCGAGTCGGGAACTTAGACGCATCGAACCGATCAATCAAGCTGATCCCACTCTCCCCGGAGAGAAGCTTCTCGTAGTAAGCGTCGACGTCGTTTCCGAAGACGGAGACGAGGCCCATTCCGGTGATCACGACGCGTTTCTTCGAATCCGTTTCGCGTTTGGGAGCGGAGAGGGTGGATGAGGCGGAGATGAATGTGCGGCGTTTGGTGGGTTGTTTTGCATTGGTGAATTGATGAGATTGTCGATTTGAAGAAGGGGTGATGAGTGGGTTTGGTGGGGAAGAACGGAGAGAGGAGGAGTGAAGAGCTTGCATGGTGGATTTAGAGAGAGGCGATAAGTACGATGTTGTGGAAATGGTGTGCGTTTGAGTTGAGAGAAGAGCTTTTTTGAGTTCGTCAGAGACTCAGATTTATAAAAGATCACTGGAAAGTGGAAAGTAACTTTGTTTCCCTTTTTTTTTTTGTGTCAAACTTTGTTTTTTTAGTGCCTATATTTACAACTATTTTGGTTTCGTCATATGCAGTTTTCTTTTTCCATCTAATACTATAGCTTTGATTGGTAACCATGGTAGTGAAGAGAAACATTACATTCCTTAAAAGTTTACCATTTATGAGAAATAGTTTTTTTTTTACATTCTTTCACCTTCTTCTTTTTTTTTTATAGAATTATAGAGCAAATTTGTTCTTTGTTAATTTTGATAAAAAATCATCATTCCTCATCATTCCACAAATTTTATTCCTCTTCATTCCACAAATTTTATTCCTCCTATTTTTTCAATACATTCCTAATGTTTTTTTATGATGGTTACCAGTCACACCCTATATTTGGTTCAAACGTCAAGAACTAAGGAAACAAGAAATCTCACTTGGCTCAAGCTATCTAAAAGCCTCTAAATTCTTATCATCTCCCATAAAAGAATTAATTTCGTTATACATGTGACAAAATGTATTTATCTTTTTTATCAAACATCTGTTTCAAAACTTTAAAATTAAGCATGCTTAGTCTAAAATAACGAGAAGATAGGTGACCTATCGTAAAATAATTCATGATATCATGTGAATAAGGCTAAACATCAAAAATCTCATGTGGTGATTGAAGAGTCAGTAAACAATACTTTCAAGTTTTCAAAAAATTAACGCATCAATCCATCACACAAAATGAAACTTACAAACTGAATAAACGGACGCGGAAAACCTATTAATTGTGAGCGTCAGGACGTTGCAAATAAATTTTAAATTTGAGCATAAATTTTTCCAAATCTGATTCGGGAAGATGATTGTTTGTTTTGTACCAAATAATTTTGACTTTAATTTTTATCTACAATCATATAAATTATTATTATATATAATTTAGATAATAAAAAAAGCTTAAGTAAAAAATGGTTGTATGAATCTTATTTTCTAAAACAAAAAGTATTAATATAAAAGTATTTCTTAATTAAATTTCTCATTTAATTTTTATGGTTACACTAAATACATTTACATCAAAAAAAATTAAAAACTAAATTCTATAGTAAAGTTCTTACAAATTGAAAATATACTATAATTATTAAATTTAAAATAAATAAAAATAATTTAAAATGAAAAAGTGACGAGTAACCAGAAAAAAATACTCGAAATACTCTTTTTTTTTTGTTCAAAGTACTCGAAATACTCTTTATTAACGAAATACTTGGAATGCAATTAAATAGAGATGGTAACTGGTGAGGTAGGTGAACAGATACTAACGTGGAGGCATTGGTCTCAAATAGTCAATTCAACAATGAATTTTGTGAGTAGATAGTCAGTATTAGTTGTTCAACTCCTATCTTCTTCTTCTTCTTCAAAATCTAATATCTCTTACAAAGTGTTCTAGTCTTCTAACGCGTTACGCCAACTTGTTAGAATGATACTCCATGTACCATTGTCACCAATAATAAAGGTCTCAATTGTTTCATCAACGCAAAGTTTGTCCTTGCATTTTTGTTATATATGCGAATTTATCTAATACATTTTTATTTTTTTTATAGAATGTTTACCATATACAAACTGTAAAATGCTATAAATGTTATGTAAGTAACACGTACTCACTACAGTCCGCAGATTTTCACGTCCTCCCTCGGCCTATATATGGATCCCATTTTTTACAGTGGCATGTATGTTATTTCGAATTTTTTTTTGAAGATTATTTCGATTTTTTTTTTGAAGATTATTTCAAATTTTTTTATTGATTCTACAAACTATCAAGTGAATTTTCTCCGTTGTCTATTTTTTATAGACCATATATCAATAGATTGTTTTTTCTGGTTAAAAAGCCAAAAGATGTCAAAATCATCAGATTGTTTCACCTTAATCATGTTCAGTTCTAGAATTTCCTATAGATAAGTGGGAAGAATAAACACACACTCTAGCAAATCAGTATTTAAATTAATTATTTAAGTTTTATTTTTGAGAAATATTATTGAAGTTTTTCTTATGCATTTCTTTTGCGAAAAAACTGAAATACTACAATCATCTCCACTTACAAAATATAACATACTTATTGTAAATCAAAATTCATATGACTCTACATTCGTCGAGGTTTAACTCTAATAAAATTTGCAGCGAATACAAGTACGTGAATAAAATCTGGAGGGACAAACAATTAAGCACAGTTTTAATACATGTAAACAAGCAGAGAGTTCACACAAAAAAAACTGAATAAAAGCATTAGCATTGGTTAGTTTTTAAATTGAATTTCTCAACATTAAAATACTACTATTTAATAATAACTTTACTATATCACTAAAATTTAATTGTGAAAAATGTGATTGACAAGTAGCATGAGAATCTCTCACCATTTTAAGAGTTTAGTAAATTAGAAACTATTGTAAAAAATATTATGAGAATCTCTCAACTTTTTTTTCTCTCTTTGATTTTATTTATTTATTTATTATTATTTTTTGGTGAGAAACTTGTGAAAAACTACTAATGCAGATGCTTAATTTTTCCTACTTATTTCATCTACGTTTAGGTTTACATTTAGCAAGTGAGTTTTGATTAAAAATACATTAAGCGTTCATTTGGAGAGAAAAAATGTATGCTAGAAAAACGTAAGTATGGAAAAAAAATTCTAAGGATAATTATGCCCTAAATAATGTACATGTACAGACGTTCTAGACAGTCCAAAACCCAACCAAATATAACTCGTAATTGACTTTGTCAATCCTACAATGCATTGACTCAACTTGTACTAAAATAAACTGCCGCCAAAAACGACTGACCCAATTTTATATATAAACAGAGAACTATTGGATACGAGTTAGTTGGAATCATCACATGATAACTATAATTTGATTTAAGTTGAACCTAAATATTAAATACTAGTATTAGAAACCCACACTAATTCCCATTTCCGAACCGTTATCATTTCATCGACTTTCAAGAATCAAGATAAATATTAACCTAGGAGGCTAGGACCAATATGAATTGTTTACGTTGCACTCTTTTAATTCTGCACATGTTTATACCAAATGCATATTCACCATATACTCCATCTATTATATTTTACTTGTTGTTTTTGCACACAAATTAAAAATATATTTAATTTTACATTTCTTAAAATAAAATCATTATTACATATATATCTAATCACATTTCAATCAATAAAAAAATAGAATGATATATAAAATTATTAAATTTTACATTAAAACTATAAAACGACACTTATTTTAAAACAAAAATTTTACTTTACAACAAGAAGTAATTTGAAACGAAGATAGTATAGTTAAGTAACAACGTGATCCCCCCTAATCTTTTTAAGATATATAAAATGCACTTTTAGAATATCATTTCTGGTAATATTACAGTAGAAACGTACGAAGAAGAAAATTTCGGTATTGAATTGAAATACTTTAAATCAAATTTACATTATATAAACTAAGAATACAAAAGAAAAAGTTACAGAGTTTACCCAAAACAAAATAAAATAAAATGACGTGTTTAGAATCTGCAACCGCAACAAAGAAAGAAGAAAGCAAGCTTAGAAACCAAAACCATTGCTTCGATGATAGACATGATTCTAAATCTCAAACTTTCGAAAAACGACATCTTTAGATTCGATCTCTTCCACTTTAGCCCTCCAAATCCCAAAAACTTCAATCTCGTCCTTTCTTTACTCGTGTTGAATATCGAAAAGGTCCCCTTTCCCATCATCATCTTTTAGTTTTGAGATAATTTTGGAAATTGAATTGTGAAGACAGAAGAGTTAGGTTACTATGTTTTGTTTCTGGTTATTGTTATTAAAGTGACGAACAAAGGAAAGTTTATACAAGCAGAAGTTGAGGGTGTTTTGGTAATTAACAGTCGTTGATTCCAAGCGCGTTTTCAGATTCCAGTTTCCAATGATCAACTCAAGTGTCCTGACGTGAAGGCACTTGGTCTCTTTTCCAAAGAAATTTCGTTGATATATCATTTTATCTACTGAGCTATATATATATAGATGTATATCTTATCTTTTATACATGTTGTATGTCAAGTGCTTATCCTATTTCTTATTGATATTTAACTTATTTTTTTATTGAAGGCTTGATATTTAAGTTATTCATATATATTTTATCGCAAAACTTTTGGAGTACATACAACCGAAGAAAATGGTTCATCACCTAACTTAGGCCATAACTTCCTGAGAAAGAGCGGATGAGGTAGCTCAACTGGCATGGGACGGGCTCGGGTGGCTGACACCATTCGGGTTCGATCCTCCCCAGGCGAGAACTACCATGCCTCCTCTGCTCACCACACGGATATGGGTCATGCATTTCGGCCCATTTGAAAAACTGGGAGGGGCGTCTATCCGTGGGCTTTCCTTCCCCTTGGGATTAGTCTGGACCTTGTTGGCCAATTGTCATGCCCGCAGGTCTGGGATACCCCAGGTTAAGCTAAAAAAAAAAACTTCCTGAGAAAGGCTTGAGACAAACGAGATTCATATCCTATTTATCAAGAAAATTAATTCAAAGGAAAGATGAAACAAGTTTGTTAGAAGAATGCATGAAAAAGAGATTGAGAAGATGACGAGGAGATTCTTGCATTCCCCAAAGAACACATGGAAACTCTTACCTAATACTACAGTAAAAGAGAGAGTAGACAATCTACATCAGCTTTTAATAAGGTACAACGGCCTTGACGAAGATCAGCTTTTGATAACTTATTCTCCTATAATGGTTATACCGTTTCTAGTTTACGTGGATTCAACCACTAGCATGGGTCGACATTGGTATCCATTCTTTTTCTTAATCTGGGTTATCTCCAAATATCACTTAATACAATACTACTAAATGATTCAAACAGACGGAATAACTTATATATTTGTTGATATCAAATAACTATATAGTAGCACTCTCAGTTTCAGACACAGAACAAGAGTTACCAAAAGAGATGTTAACAAATTAAGAAGCTAATTACAATATATTACGGTTAATGACAAGCTATTGCAAGTGACAGTTTGGCCGAGTGGTCTAAGGCGCCAGATTTAGGCTCTGGTCCGAAAGGGCGTGGGTTCAAATCCCACAGCTGTCATCTTTTTACTTTCCTTTGTTTATTTTTTTTTTCTCAATGTACGTTGTTGACTTCTCCGCCATAATTCTAAGTTAGAGTCAAAGTCAAGTAAGCATTAACATTAGACCATGAATATCGGGAGTGGTGGCTGAGTTTCTTAGTGGGTGGGAAGGAGGTGGGATCCACCAAAAATGTTAAAACCACTATCGACTATTTGGGGGTTTTTACACTGTTCGCGGGTCTACTGACACGTGGCGATCCGCGATTGATTCTTTTTAATTTCTTTTCTTTTTAATTCGGCCAAAAAAGGAAAAAAAATAAAAAATAAGAAACCCTTTGGGGTTTCACCGATAATCATGCCCTTAGTATCCGGATGAATTTAGCTGTTGGGTCAAGGTCAAGTAAGCATGGAATCCGGGTACATGGTGTTTCAAGTCCACTATATCATCATACTGTATTTGAATGAATCCTCGATCCATATGAGTCCATTAATTGAATTCATTTATAAGTCTAATGTATATATTGTGAATGTGTCAATTCAAAGATATATATATATAACAATAATGTAGTTAACCAAAATACACTACTATATGTTTATCCATTACTACTTAACTAGACAAGGCGAGATATATTAAAATGTAATAAAAAAGAACGAAAAGAAAAATGTATTGGTCAAAAATTTGTGAAGAAAGTAGATACGAAAGAAGTACATATTTATTTGACTTCTCATATATTTTCATAATCTTTTTTTGTAACTAACTATTTCATAGCCTAATATGTATATCAGAGACAATATCGCTTTACATAACTATCTGAAAACGAATGTCGATAAGAAAATTCATAATATAACAAGACATTTGAGACAAGAAATTTTGTTTTCTCAGTTAAATAATTATTGTTTCCCCTTTTTATTCCGGGTTGCAGAAAAAGGACAAATTATAATGCTTGACAGATTATATTGTTCATAAAACAAAACACAAGTTGTTTTTTCTTTGTGATAAATAAACAAAACTTTTCTATAAATATATTATT
>CAJHQP010005971.1:0-41744 GCA_905132765.1 Moricandia arvensis
AAATCCCAAACTATAATGTTAATGTAGATTTCATTTTTTCTGTATGTTACTTATATTTATTATTTCAAAAATATATATATATGTTTTTTATAAAATCGATAATGTTACATGTATGGGAGATAAGTTGTTTTTTTTAGTGTAAATGATAATCTACATATGTTTTAATGTAGTTTTTTCCATTTTTTATGTTTGTATGGGTTTAAAATGTAAAAACTATTATTTTATTGCCACGTGGCCTTCTTTTGAAAGAGAGTTTCAATGCTATGTGGACGTTCTATGGAACCTCCAAAAAGCTCCAATTTATTTAGTATAGATTAATCTCTCCCCCGTGTCCCAAATTAAATAGTCATTTAAATTGTTTTATTAGAGAGTATAGTACCACACGCTAACAGAGATCGAACAGCAAGCCCATGGTAGTGATCTTTGAGAATATAGACCATAGGATACAAGTCTTCTCGAAATTTTGGGCAACTATTTTATATTAACTAGCTCAATGTCACAAATTTCAAAAAAAAAATTTTAGGACTTTTTGGAGATACATATACCACTTGAACTGGCATTAAGTCAAACCTGCAACTCTAGGCTCTCGCCAATCGTCTATGAAAAGAAGAACCATTGAGATGTAAGTTTTTCTTGAAATTATTTTCAGGTAAACTTTTTATATTGATAGCACCTACCGCCTACAGTGCACAAAAATCCAAAAAAAAACCTAAATATTTTGAAAGACATAATACCACCATGCTGATATAAAGTCGAACTTTCAATTTATGGCCAATTTTTTTATCTATCTATCAAAAATCAAAAACTAAAACCATAAATAATGAATCATAATCAACAAATGAACTTAATAAAAGCATGAGGAGAACACAAACTTGAACTCCAATAGCATGAATTACTTTATATCTTACATTCAAAATTGTTTGAGTTTATATAAATCAATATATAACCAGCCTTGCATTGTGACAACCCAGATATATTTCTTATATTCTTTATGCCAAAAACTTTAAAGCTTTTACCAGATAAAATGTCTCATTTCAGTCAGTCTTTAATGCTAGAAGATAGATAACGGATAACGAATGATACCTCCGAAAAATGTTCAGTTTCTCTAAAACGAATCTAGGCAGTAAGAAGCTTAGTAATTGTATCCAACTTCCGAATAAAATCCATGCCGAAGAAACAAGGCTTATACAACTGACATTATGAGTTAAAGCTTGACGATCGTCTAGAATGGGAGTTTATCAGAGCTGTCAATCAAAAGAGATTAGTCAAACATTGATAGATTGAAATAGATTAATGCGCATGTGTTCCACGTCAGTAAATACTTTCAAGAAAGAGCTGATTTCATGTCCAATTAATGAGGACGTGAAACAGATTAAATCAAGCATATGTTGTCTATCTTCAAGGTTTTGTTCCTAATTTATTATATTACTCGTTATTTAGGTGTTTAGAACAATTTCTATTTTGTTATAAATTTGGATGTAGGAGAGAGAAGATCTACTGAGTTCTGACGGTAGTCGCCACAGATTACTGGAGTCTGTTAATGATCAAGCTCTCAACACCAGTTTTCTCAACAGTATCAAAGTCCGGATTACTCATCATAATCTTAGATTGAAGATTGGTATGCCCAAGTGATGTTGCTAAAAATAGGATTATGTGAAATTGATGAATGGAACTAGACTTGCCAGATCATAGAGATGTAGATTTTGTGTGAAGGCAAGAAGTTATTACAGGAAGAAAGTTGGGAACGTAGTGTTGATTCCTAGATGTCATTGGACACCTTCAGACAAGAAAATGCTTTTCAAATGAGGAGAAGGCAAAACCTACCAATTGCTGTTCTTTGCTATTCCACGATTAATTAAAAGTCAGGGCGGTAATCACTCTCAACATTTGTGTTGTCTACCACGACCTGTTTTTTTCTCATCAACGGACAACTTATATGTTGCTATCTCTAGATCACATCAAAAAAAAGTTTTGAGATTTCTGTTGTTGACGAGGAATGGAGCTCCAGAACAACCAAAAAATGTTGTTTTAAAGAGATATTTTAAGATCTCTATTCCTGTTATGGTTTTTCAGAGTTGAAGTAATTTTATATTGACATTTGATATATAGTTCCTCTTAAAATATATGGTAGTGAAGAAAGATTTATTTAGTTCTGATAAAACATTTTATTAATTTGTCCTCAGAACGTTTCTAACTTTGTGTTTTTTGTGTTTTTTTCTTATCCAACCTTTATATGTTAATAGAACTTCTTCCTCATAAAAGGTCGTTTCTACCGGAACTTATATTAGAAATAAAATAAAAATGTTATTAAAAATATATATATCGCAATCTAATTTTACTTTGACAGATTTAAAACAAAATAGCTGTTTGAAATAAACCTTATGTATTGATTAATCACCCAAATTTTAACACTTTTTTGGGTGGCCCAATAGTTTTGCAATTTATGTTTCCAAAGTATAAATTTTGGGCTTATATTTTGTATTAATATTCAACTCAGAGTCGAACAATCTTGAACAATATTTCTCCTTTCTATATTAAAGTGTACTTGCCTTTCTCATTTAACAAAACAAATCTAGGTCTTCTCCTCAGTTATTCTCTCCGTTTGCCATCAAAGAAAGATGTTGATTTAATTTCTTTGATATTTTCTTTGTTTTGAACCATTGGAGATGTAATCACAGTTCATTTTTAGTGTATTTTTAGAATCACCGTTCGTACAAACTTTCAGCTGACATTTTGTCTAATTATCTTTTTATTACTTAACTGATTTTTTTTAATCACATGCACTTCAAAAATAGCGATTGCAATCCAACGAGATTTGAAGCTGAAGAGTCTTTTGGAGGAACCGAGTATGGAGCCACATTGGAGAGGCTTTCACCAAATGCGAGTGCAGAAAGACAAGACCACCCTAGAATTCATACCCTGCCTAATCCCCTAGCTGGATGTACAATGGTAGTATCATGAGTGTGTGGCTTGAAAGAGCACAACGTCAGATGACATCGAAAGATCTAATCGCCTTACGAGGTCGCTACACACTCTTGCACGATCTCTTTAGACAGATGGTGTAATGGCATGAGGTGAAGGAGAAGTGTGGAAAGGAACTTCAGCTTGCTGAGACTGCACTCTGCTGATATGAAGGTATGCCTACTCGTTAACTGGGAAAAATTTGAGGTGAGCCCATGATGTTTTGGCAATCGTCCCATTTTAATGCTCTGATTTTGAATCTCTGAAAGTATTGAATTTGTTTCTCGCACTTTTTCTTAAAGAACCGGTTTTTAATGCTTATTCTCACGAGGCTATTTTCTAATGAACTTAATCTTGCGTTTACGTTAAATCAGTTTCTTTTAATGTTGTTTTTGATTATAAAGTCTAAAACTTAGGTTAATGGTTAATCGCCGGACTGTTTTATTGTTTACATATTTTTTTAATGCTATCTTACTTTATTTTGATCTTTTTTGTTGCATCTAATCCTTCCATGCGTTATTTGTAGATAAATGTCGGATCTAAGTGTGATATTATGTTAGAGTTATATAAACAAGTCGGTTAATCATCGAAGAAGTTGTGCTTAGTGCATATCTTCTTATCGTCTATTATTTTCAAGTTCGTTTCCAGATATTATACCAATTAGTTATCTAAATATTAGGGGTGTAATTTCTTACTTCCATATCTAATCTTAATATATGTGACATTATAAGATGTAGATATTTTATCCTCCCACAATCATATAACAGTCTTTTTTAGAATTTCGCCATTCTATAATCTAAATAAAATAATAAGTGCTATATTAGGTTTGTAACATGCTTATAATATGATATAATTTACTAGAAGTCGTGTACTAGAGTATGTATCCTTTGAGGGAGAATAATCATGATTATATTTTTGAAATTAGAGTAAATTCATTTGGATTTGATTGAAAGTATTGTGAATTGTCAATATTGAAATTTTCATATGAATATCATTTTCTTTTTAACTTCTGATGATATGAAACTTTTTTTTTATGGAAAAAAATACAACTTTTTCGATATGTCATCTAACAATCAAATCATTAATAAATGCTTATTTAGGTTTAGAGCAGGCTATTAAAGAACAATTTTACTAGAAGTCCGTCTTGTACTGAAGTTTATGTAGTCCTTTGGGAGAATAATCATGCTTATATTTTGAAATTAGAGTACTTCATTTCGGATGATAAAAGTTATTGGAATTGTCATATTGAAAAATTTCAATATTTGAATATCATTTTCTTTTTTTTAACTTCTATGAATGAAACTTTTTTTATCAGAAAACAAAAATACAGCTTTTTTACGCCACATATCAATCAAATCAATAATAAAGGTATTAGTTTAGTACAGCTGATTTAAAAATCTATACTAATATGATAGTATTTTTAATTACACCAAATTAACATTAATTTGAGATATAAAAAACTAAATTGATAAAAATAAAAACCCCAAAATAGAAAGTTACCCATGTTTTTTGTCTAATTAAACAAAACAACCAAAATGAGTTATACAATTTAGATTTTGGAAAGTTTTGAAGCCCATTGTTGTATTGTATTACTAACCATTATAATTGAGTTTATATTTTAACTTATACCAAAATTTTTATTAAAACTCTTGACTATATTCAATACTACTTAAAGTAAATTGATTATAAACACTATGTTTAAAAACTTGACAACTTTCTCAATAACCCCGTGTCATTTACATGAAAACAGGTTACAAGTATAAACTCCATGAACACATTATACTCCCATTACAATTCAAATATACTCTCGATTTATATGAACCATATATGCTATCGAAATCATAAGCATACTGGTAGAATTTGATAAAATTATTTGAAAAATAATAACAATACCGCGCTTTCGAAGCGCGGTCAAATCTAGTTCTCTTTTAAAATTACAAGATTTTTTTTTAAATATATTCAATCTTTGACCAATAACAATTTCAAACATATCACTTGATGATATGTTGGTATTCTCACATAATCATTATAACATATACGTTATTTGACATATCCTAACGATAGTTTCATCGCTTCGACCATGATCTTAACCGATTAGATTTATCGTTTGATCATTATCGTGACTTTTTATAAATGATGGTTATTATCCAGATAACATCCGTTTATTGACATGTATGTCTAAAACTATCGTTAGATATATGTCAAAAACGGTGCAATTGGTTAATTAGTTTATGTGATGAATACCACGATTCTCATCATCAGTGATATGTTTGAAATTGTTATTGTAACTATTCTGAAACAATAGATAAGTCAACCGATGAAACATGTTAGACAAAACGTCACTATTAATGATTTTCTAAGAAACCACCATCTCATTAATGATTATGTTTGAATTTTTTACATAGTTGACATTACAATTTCAAACATATCCTCCAAGTGAAAATAATGTGAGTATAGTTTTGTCTCACATAACCATAAACATACTTAACGTTTTAAAACATTCTCTTCTAGACGATAGTTTGTCGCATTATTCAATAACGATGTTTTCGATAACCATCATTTAAAACACCACGATATGTTAAGGATAAAAAGTGTCTTTTATGAGATAGTGTTCTTCAATTGTCTAACGATAAAACCTATCGTTAGGAATACCATGTTAAAAACGTCATTGATAAATGATTATGTGAGAACACCAGTACATTCATCGATGATATGTTAATTGTTAGTGGTCTCCAAAGATCACTCCTCTATTATTCTGTTTTTCTAAATACATCATTGCTAATTTAATAAGTAGTATATTTATTATTGATTTTTGTAAATTTTAGTGTTGTTGATTGTTCATTTTCAATTTTGTTTAATTTTCTATTTTTTTTTATTTTCTGTGATTTGTACTGTAATTCTTTGATTTTGAGATGTTTTTAATTCTATGTATTTTTTTCTTTTTTTTTCGAATTTTATAAATTTATTTTTTTATATTTTCTCATTTATGGGTTTTCTATTGATTTTTGAATAATTTCGAACTTTTACAAGATCTTTTATTTAATTTTTTTATTTACTCATTAATTAAATAATTATTATTTTGAAAAAAACTAACACATCATACATTTACATGTTGTACTGTCAAATTTTACTGTGAGTGTTACAATGTTAACTAAGTGTATAGGTGATCTTGTATACAACTTGCTGACCACTTAAAGCTTTTAAATATAGTCCGAAAAAAAATTCCCCAAGTTTAAAGTAATCAGTGAGTGCCTTATTTTCAAAGTTTTTATGCCGATTTTCTCCAAATAAAGAATATATCAGAGATGCAATAAACCAGAAAAACAGGTGTGAGTGATAATCAAATTAGCGTAGGCTTTTACACGATCACATTAGGATATTTATCTAGCGTTTCTATGAATTTTTTAGACGACCAGGTTGATTTAATTTCGTTAACTCAATTATACAAGGCATATGTGGGGTTAAAGTGGAAAATAGTAGGGAGAATATTTGTCCATTTCTTTTCTTGTTCCTGATTGACAATAAGGTATATAATAATAGTTTAGTATAGATTTATATCAAGTGATAAAATCTAGATAGTAAAATTATAAACATAACAAGTGTTATTTATATATTAAATACGTAATTATTTATGAAAATTAAGTCTATTATGATGAGTGATATAATATCTAAATTTATTTTATATCTAATATTTAGAATATGAGTCAAAGTTCTCCTTATAAGCTTTTTATATTGTGTGAAACTGGGAAAGAGATATTGAGCAAATTAAAAAAATAGTATTTTTTGTAGCGAATGATCCAGCGTTCTATGTTTAATAAAGAAAACTCTTAGGATTTCATATGGCATGCGTGTGGGTATATCTAGTAATTCCCGATAAAAACTGTGTAAATAATACTGGTGTCTTAGACGTTCATAATTCCACAATTCAAAATAGCAGACTCTAAAAGAGCACATGAAGATTTGTAGAACCACCTTGCTTGGTTATTTACACTTTATTTAATCCCAAAGACAATTCCCATCACTCTTTTTCCAACAGTTATCAGAATTGATCACTAATTAAGGAAATAACCCAATTTTTTTTCATTATGTATTATAGCATGAATGATATTCTTTCCATTTTTTATTTTTTAAGTTTGTATGACATTGTATAACTAAAAAAATTAACTTAAGATATTATCTATATCTCTCTAAAAAAATATTTATTTTTTTAAAATACTTTGTCAAAAATGATTATTTCTTAAAACATCAGTTTATATATTAATACATGACTCTATTAATTACAAATAGAAAGAAATAAGATATCCATAAATATTATATGAAAAATTCGATATCACTGATTACAATTTATAAATTGTTGGATTTGATATTTAATATAATGTGATGAAAATTATTATATTTTGAATATAAAGGTTAGAAGAAGTTACAAAATATTATTTTAATGATTTGTGAAAGAAACACATCTATTTTTTGGTGTAAACATTTATAGCTATCATCATATTATAATTTTTTTTTTTTTTCTTGTAAGTTCCCGTGTAGCCTTTGCTTCATGTCATGGGATTAATACCGATATTACTCTGCCCGTTTTACCCTACTTTCATCGATCAGCGCAGAGAACCTCTCTCTCTCTCCTTTCCCTTCTTCGATTCATCTCGTTCCTCGTTCTTAACACCAATCGATTGGTTCGAAACTTGAACCCCCAATCCGATTCCAATCGTTGAGGCAAATTGAGTTCCTGCCTAAATGCGGTTTTCCTTTGTTTTGATCATCCATCCCCTATTGTTCTTGGCGTCCTCGTGCGCTCCAACTCCTTTGTCCAGATTTATTCACTTTCCCCTAGAAAACCTCCAATTGTATCGAGTTTCCTCTCAAATCCTTTCATAAATTTCCATTGTGCCTTTTTAGCCTAAATAGAACGAAATGATTTCTTTTCCTGACTCGAGGAGAATGGTTGGGGAATAGGGAAAAGGCAAATCACGAGCAGGAATAGGAGGTTTTAATTTCCTAAGATTTGTGTTTGCTATAAGATCAAGTAGTGCTCTGTGTGGGTTCTCTTCTTATGCAGGACAATGTAAACTGTGTCTAAATGTTGTCAGTTTTGAACAGCAGAACAGAGACTTTAAGTGGACGTGGTGTTCTAAAAGAAAAACTTGTGTCTTAAAATCTAAATTGTTGAATAGCAGATTATAGACTCAAGTAATTTGTGAGTTTCTTCCAGTTTGTACTATAGATGAAGTATGCTCTGAGCGACGAGAGTTCTCTTCTGGGGTAATTCTGTTTTGACTGTGCAGACAAGAAAACTGTGCTTTATGGGCTTCCAAACGAGACAGGGAGGTGAATCTTCTGTCATGAGCGTTCCTCTGAGCTTTCCTGAGGCCAGCTACTAGCATAATTTGCAAGGACGGAATGCCAGAAAAAGATGGATATCTTGTGAAGTAGAGTCATCTAGGCTCTTGCAAGGACAGAGACTGGTAGCAAGACGAGCTCAATGTGTACTCTATATAAGTACCCCAAGTTGCTTTACTGTGTTACTTGGATACTTGCTTGGAACGGAGTCTAACTTCCTTTTTGTTCGTTTGAGAGCATGATCGATGCACTGCACTTGCTATTGCAGTACATAACTTTTCATCTACTTATAATATTGTGATGTGGAGAAAACAAAGATCTGCCTTTGACTTCTAACACTATTGAAACGAAGAACCATTGTTCTTTCTCTCTCTTCCCTTGAAGGTTTTGGGTTATATCTGCCTATATGGAGTGGTTAAAAACTATACTTTAGCTGACAAATTATTTGAGTTTGATTCTGTGGTGGGATCTTTCATTGGCAATTTCTTGAATTGTTGGTGGATGTAGGAGACAAATCATTGTTCACCCTCATGGAACATGTGTTCTGTCTCCTCCCATGTAGATTTTTGGTTATATGTGACTCTTGTAGAGTAGTTCAATCACTGTAGTTTAGGCTTTTTTTTTTTTGGAAATTTAACTTATTTCTAGCAAAATGCTCTCTCTTTAGTTGATTGTAGATCTGATTTATTGTTGGTGGAATTACTAGAAATGTTGATTTATCTATCTTGGATAGATTCTATTGGAAAAGTTGTGTTGGATTTGTGTAGGAGATGGTGGAATGGGAGCACAAGAGTAAGGTTCCTGGGAAGATGCACGCTTGTGGACATGACGCTCACACTACAATGCTCCTTGGTGCTGCAAAGTTGCTCAAAGAACACCAAGATGAGCTACAGGTTGGTCTTTACTGGATTCTCCAAAAATCAATCTTTGCAAGCGTCCTGATGTCTGGATTCTTGGACCATCTTAGGGTACAGTGATTCTAGTTTTTCAACCAGCTGAGGAAGGAGGAGGAGGTGCAAAGAAGATAGTGGAAGCGGGAGTACTGGAGGATGTGAGTGCAATCTTTGGGTTACATGTTACGAATCAACTGGGATTAGGAAAAGTGAGCTCAAGAGAAGGTCCATTGTTGGCTGGTAGTGGCTTATTCGAAGCTAAGATTAGCGGGAAAGGAGGCCACGCAGCTCTTCCTCAGCATGCCATAGATCCAATATTGGCAGCTTCAAACGTTATTGTTAGCTTACAGCACCTCGTTTCACGAGAGGCAGACCCTTTAGACTCTCAGGTATAGATACAATCTTTAGCTCTTCAAGTGAATGTGTTGATGTATGTGAGAGTTTTTGTAGGTGGTTACAGTTGCTAAGTTTGAAGGCGGTGGTGCTTTTAATGTGATTCCAGACTCTGTTACTATCGGTGGTACATTCAGAGCCTTTTCAACTAAAAGCTTTACACAACTCAAGAAGAGAATTGAGCAGGTCAGTAGTTTTGAGACTTTTGTCTTCCTCTTGAGACAAAGAGTGTTAAACCCTCTTGTGACTTCAATGTTTCAGGTTATCACAAGGCAAGCAAGCGTGCATATGTGCAATGCAACAGTAGATTTCCTCAAAGGGGAGAAACCTTTCTTCCCACCTACTGTTAACAACAAAGGCTTGCACATGTTCTTCAAGAACGTATCAGGTGATATGTTGGGGACTCAGAACTACGTCGAGATGCAACCATTGATGGGATCAGAGGATTTTTCTTTCTACCAAGAAGCAATGCCTGGACACTTTAGCTTTGTTGGTATGCAAAATGAAGCTCATTCACCAATGGCGAGCCCTCACTCGCCTTATTTCGAGGTCAATGAAGATTTACTACCTTATGGTGCTTCCCTTCATGCCTCCTTGGCCACAAGATATCTTCTTGACTTGAAAACTTCATCGCCGGATAAGAGTTACCAAAAAGATGAACTTTGATGCCATTATTGGCTCTCTCTATTCTCCTTCTTCCCTACTCGTCGAAATGTCATTTTTTTCACAGAGGCTTCAATGTAAAGATCAATAAAGTGTCAAGCTGATGGGGTAAATAAAAGAACTTTACTGCAAAAAAAACTACAGTGATTGAGCCATTGTAATGAAAGAGTCTTATTGTAATGGAAACATATGTTTCCAAGTGTGGAGTATTAAATGTATAAACAGTTTTCATCATAATATAATGTTCCAATGTGAAATTAAAAGCTGAAACCGTCAAACTAAAGAGGATGGCAACGTTATGCGTTTCCTAGGTTTATGCTAATGTTACTCTAAAATGACTAATCTAACGTGAGTCTTTAGAAAAACATTTCTCAATGGATTCATCAGACAAAAATTGTCGAAGCATAATCAAAATCAAAAAGTTGGGATCCTTTAGATCAAAGTGATGGTGATGGATATGGAAGAAGGGGTTAAAGATAATGCTGCATCACCCCCTAAATCAAGAATCACAAACCAATCTAGGGCTCTTGTATCCATACGTCTGCTTCAGGTTTTGTTATTGTTTCTTGTTTTGACTCTTGGGATCTCAGTTGTTGGTATACACATGATCAAGTTCTTCAAGATTCAAGATCCTGTGGCTTCAACCACTTTGGTCTCTATGTATGATCATGGGACTGTTACTTTAGAGAGCTTTATTAGGCCTCCTCTGAATGTTTGGCACACCATGGATGATAGTGAATTGCTTTGGCGCGCTTCCATGGAGCCACGGAGGAGTGTCTACCCGTTCAAACGGGTTCCTAAACTGGCCTTCATGTTTCTCACCAAAGGGACTTTACCATTTGCTCCACTTTGGGAGATGTTCTTTAAGGGACATGAGGGTCTTTACTCAATTTATGTTCATGCATTGCCTAATTACAGATCAGATTTTGACAGGTCATCTGTGTTTTACAGAAGATACATCCCAAGTCAGGTACTGTGTCATTGATGTTTTCAGGTTACAACCACTTTCTTAGTGTTTTCTCCTCACACATGTGAGTTTCTCTAAACTATAGGCTGTGGCATGGGGAGAGATGAGTATGTGTGAAGCTGAAAGGAGACTTCTAGCTAATGCGTTGCTTGATATATCTAATGAATGGTTTGTCCTGCTGTCTGAATCATGCATTCCGCTGCGCGGTTTCGGCTTTATCTATGGTTATGTCTCTGGATCAAGATACAGTTTCATGGGTTGTGCTGACGAGGAAGGACCTGATGGACGAGGAAGATATAGAAGTGGAATGGAACCTGAGATCACACTTGGACAGTGGAGAAAAGGGTCTCAGTGGTTTGAAATTAACCGGAAACTCGCTCTTGAGATTGTTCAAGACACCACTTACTATCCCAAATTCAAAGAGTTTTGTAAACCACCATGTTATGTTGATGAACATTACTTCCCTACAATGTTGTCTATGAAACATAGGATTTTTCTAGCTAACAGGACACTGACATATACAGATTGGTCACGAGGTGGTGCTCATCCAGCTACTTTTGGCAAGGCTGATATAACGGAAAATTTCCTCAAGAATCTTCCTGGAGCTAAAGCCTGCCTCTACAATGATCAGAAGTCTCCTGTATGTTATCTCTTTGCTAGAAAGTTTGCTCCGAGCGCATTGGAGCCCTTATTGGAACTTGCACCCAAGATTCTTGGGTACTAATAGATCTTACATTTGTTGATCTTTGTTTTGTCCTGGAAAGTGCTTTAGTTTGGACTGTAAACACCACACATGATCATTAATAAGTCTCTTCTTCCACACAATTGATATTACAGGTATTGTGATGTTTAAGCATATTTTTGACCTCATAGATGATTGAATAACAAGGGTTGAGTTCTTTTCAGTCATGTTGTTCCTTGGTTACTGGTCTACATATTACACTTGTGATTCCGACACTGAACAAATTCTTAATCCACCAAAACTTACAAGCACAAGATGTGCACTACTCTCTTTCACTCAGTCATCATTTTGTTACTCCAACTCACAAGAAGAAAATATACATCACACATGTTTTTACAGAGACCAAACATTAGAATACAAAAATCAATAAATAATCATCGCAAACGAGGAGGTGGATTGGAACCAAAGCCAAGTGCAAGTTCTTCAACTGAGTCTGTTGACACAACAGGCAAATCTCTTTTCCTCTCAACTTCTGCAGCCAAACTCTCCTTGAGAGCAGTCACTACTTGACTCATTCCAGGCCTGTCACCAGAGTTTCGACAAACACAAGCCACAGCAATCTCCACGGTCTTAAACGCAGAGGTTGGATCATAGTCTCCACAAAGGCTAGGGTCAAGAATCTCTACCATCCTTTCTCTTGAGAGCAAAGACTCAACCCATTGACTTATATGCATCCTTTCCTCATCTTTTATGATCGCGGGTTTAGCAGTAACAATCTCTAATAGAACAACACCGAAGCTGTACACATCACTCTTCTCTGTCAAGATGTTTGATGTGTAATACCTGCAGTGAAACATCCAATCTTTATATGAAAAATGCAGAGTTTTTTGCCAAATTTTAGCAAATACTAGGCCTTTTCCGTGCATGCGAGTATATACATTTTATAGTTACTTATTAATATATGCATTACTAATTGATCTTAGATCTTACTCGGGGTCGACATATCCAGGCGTCCCGGCTATGGCTGTATTCATATGACTTCCTTCTGCTGCATCAAACGCTCTGGAAAGGCCAAAACCGCCTAACTTTGCATTGAAGTTTTCATCTAAGAATACATTTGTGCACTTGACGTTTCTGTGAATGATCGGTGGAGTGCAGCCAGTATGCAAATACTCAAGTCCTATAGAGAAACATGAGAGTTTCACACTTTTAAGTTTTAGTACAGAACACAACTCCAAGAGATAGGAAAAACAGAACACAAATGCTAACCTTGTGCAACATCAACCGCAATTCCAAGTCTATCTTCCCAGCTAAAGACAGTTGGACTGTTCTCTGCATAAGATAAGATCAAAAACAGAAACACTGGTTTTACCTCAAGAAGAATATAAAAGAACTTTACCAAGGACGAGTTGGCTAAAAACTCATAGATTGTTTAGTAGTGAATGAAGTAATATAGAACCTGAGATGTGTTGTTTCAAGTTTCCATTAGCCATGTACTCATAGATAACCGCCAGTTTATCGCCTTCATTGCAATAACCAAGCATGGTTATAAGGTTTTTATGATGAATTCTGAAAAGGTGTTTGACCTACAATTAGCATGCATACACATAAGCTCTTCTAAGTTCTTATAAAGACATGGCAAGTTATTAACAGAATAAAAGATTTGGCATATATATACCTCTGCTCTTAATTGTTTGTAGCCTTGAGAAGACAATGAAGAGACAAGCTTGACAGTCACTTCTTTACCATTTAACTGTCCGAGGTAGTTTCTCCCAAAGCCTACTTTCCCTTGATCTCTCTCGAACCCATTTGTTATATTCACAATCTCTGCGTATGTGAAGTTTCTATTTGCAGGTTCCATATCAAAGCCATTATCCACTGCTGTTTCATTCACTTCATGGTCTGACACACCACTCTCTATTCTCTGTAGAGATGGAAGTGTAGAGAAACCGGTTTCTCTTCGCTGCATTGATGGAGGCATTGAACCAGTGTCTCTCCTCTGTAATGAAAGTCCATTACTCCAAGATGTGATTGTTCTGTTAACCATTCGATCTGCAGCAGAAATGTAAAAAACTACAGTAACTATTTCATGTTAAACTAAGAAAACAAGTTATGTTTACATGAACATACCTTGTTTCTTCTTTCTCATGAAGATAAACAGTATAACTGCAGATATAGTAGCAATGAGAATGAGCCCTGCAAGTGATGCAACTAAAGGAATCACAAAACCAGGAAGTTTCTTCTTCTTGGATGTGTTTTGTGAGGGCTCTTCACAGGCAGCTGTAGCACAGATACTTGGATTCCCATTGATACTGCAGATATACATACAATTGATTATGAGTTAAATAAATAACCACACACTTTTGAAGCACGCAATGAATGAAGGAAAGAGAAGTGTGTTTGAGTACCTGAAAGACAAGCCATTTTTTCCAATGAGATTGGACGGTATAGGGCCACTAAGTTGGTTGTTATCCAAGTTTCTGCACGAATCCACAGTAGATAATGTCATTTACTATTTACCAGGAGCTATGAGTTCTTGATATGTTTAGTTATGGTTGAGAAAATACACACAAGACTCTCAAGAACTGAAGTTGAGCCAAGAAGTCAGGTACAGGTCCAGTCAAATTGTTGTTAGACAAGTCCCTGGAAGTAAACACGTTAGAGACTTCTACTATATGCATACAGTAATTACCAACAAGAGATACAAACTTACAGGACTTGCAACTGTGTAAGAAGTGATATATCAGACACTATATCTCCTGTTAATCCGGTTGATGATAAGTTTCTGTTGCATAGAGCAAGAACCAATGAGATTCACTTTGGTTTGAAAAAGAGAGATTGTTAAAGTAACACTTACATAGATATTACTCTAGGCATGCTTGTGCCATTGTAGCTACAATTCACACCTTCCCATGTGTAAGCTTGAGGCACACACACATCTCCTTCCCAGTTCTTCTTGACTTTATATGCAGACTTAATACTCCACATTGCGGAAACTAGAATCCTCACAGAGAGAACAACAGTAAGACAGAATTGAAATGGACAGAACATGGATGAGAAGAGAGCTTACGGTCGTTTTGATCAGTTGAAGATTGTGGAAGCTTGTTGACAAAGTAAGCCTCCATAGCGTTGATAAGAGGTGGAAGAGTTGACTCTCGAGTCTGACTAATAGAGAACTGGAAGCTTTGTTCTGACAAAGGATTTGAAATGGACAGAACCAAGGTCTCCAAGTAGTCAAGACTAAACGGTCTCCCAAAAGTGTTTCCATTGAACGAAATAACAAACTCCCTTTTTGCTACAGAACCAGAACTAGGTTCTTGAAGTTCAGTGAAGTACAAGTAGAAGTAAAACTCAAGTGAAGGATCATCTGGAGTCCATCCAAAGTCTACAGACCCGCCCGCGGTTTCCGGTACAATTGCAGTTCTCATTACAGCTTGTGGAAGACGAAACTTACCGCTACTGTTGCGTGAGAAAGAAGTAGACCGCTCACTTAGCTGCTTAGACCCCTTTGGTGTAGATGGAAACCATATTCTATCAAAAACATCATCTGGAAACCTGACCGTTAGATTCGTCGACGACCCGAAATCTAACCGTTGAAAGAGCTGGAGTGATTCAGACTCAGTTACATAAGAGGAGTTAAGCAACTGTCTAAGTTCCAAAACCGATATAAAAGGTGTACCCTTCCCTGTATTCACCAAACACACTTGTAACGTATCTGTCAATGCAGAGTAAATGATCTCTTTGGACACTGTTCCCACAGAAGACACCAGTTCAACACTGTCCCATTTGTTTGGTCCCAAGTGAAGATCAAACCCTGGTAACTCGTTCCTTGTATCATAGTTCCCATACATGAAAGCCGCTCGGATCAAATACTTGGCGCTGAGGTTAACACTAATCGTGTAACAGTTTCTGACACCCTCTGGAAAGCTTCTAACGGACCACATGCTTTGCATCATGTTTACTCTATACTCAGGTGCCACGAAGCTGCTGGTTCCTGTATCGGTGTAACTCGAATCCGAAACATAGTTTATACCCGTTAAGGACTCGGTGTAACTCGAATTATCCGGTTGTAACCCGCAATCTATGCTAATGAATCCTGATTCATAACCAGTTTTAACTAACTTTAAGACATACAAGAAATAAAGAGAATAGCATAATCTTTGTTTGACCATGTAAAGATTTGAAACTTATCAAACCTGTTTGATCTTGTGCATTGGAAAGATTGATGAGAACTAAACAGCAAAGGAACGTAAGAGTCTTGGATGCCATCTTCTCTGTGCTTTCAGGAAGTCATCATCTCTTAAATTGAAACTGTTTTATCCATTTTCTGACAGAGGAAGCAAAAGAACATAAGAGTTTGTCTTGTGTTGTCCAAGTCAACTTCTTCTAATACAATGTCAACTTCGTTTTTGTTGTGCTCACAAGTCATAGCGTATAAATTATTATCTTAACAACTAGTAGACACTAATCAACGCATTTTACATTTTTTTTTGCTGGTTTCTTTAAACAAGTTGTATCTTCTTGTATGCTAATGAACAGGTCAACTCTGAAGTAGACAAAGACCAACAAGTTGTATCATCTTGTATGCTAATGAACAGGTCAACACTGAAGTAGACAAAGACCAGAGACTTTTATTTTAGTTTCTTTGATTTGAGTTTGACAAAAGAACCTTATGTTCACATGGGTTTTATTCTCATTCTCTGTATAATTCCCTAACTTTGTAACCTTGCAAGAGTAATTCGGTACAGTATCTCTCACCAATAATTCCAATGGTGTGTGATCTGGAAACTGACGGAGCCTTTGACATTGATACTCCTTTGTAATCGCCGGTGAAACCCTAGTTCCATCTACAGACGATGTTGGAAACATGAAGGCGTTAAAGACAAGAACAGTCTCTGAAGATGATATCTGTTGGGTCATAATCTCTACGATATCAATTTCTTGAAATTTTTAATAGAATTGATATATCATTAAATTGCATTAACCTTTTTGAATACCTCCAAAATTTTTTTTCACATTTAAATATGTAGTAGTGGAAGGACGAGTGACATATTGTAAGTAATTTGTGAATCCAAAACACGAAAAAGTTATGTGGTAATTGTCATAATCAATAAATAAGACTTTAGGACCTCCGAAAATTAACGCATCATCCATCCCATAGAATGGGGCTCACGGGCCGAGTGAGCGAGTGTAGGAGGCCCATTAGCTGTGGGCGGTCGTGACACTACAATTGCTGGTTAACTAGCTTGGTTATGACCCAAGAGGTGTCTTGGGACTTGTCATGGTGTCCAACAAGGACGTTTTTGCTCTGTGTGTAACGCCCCGATCCCTTGCCGTCCAACCGGGGTTTCGACTGAGTGTTATGGACACGCGTCTACTCATTTAGACCACCCAACGTGTCCCGTTACTGATCCCATGTGTCATTAGACGCATTAACCTTCGATCAAATACCAATCCATCCAAATCCATATACTTCTACTTACAATCTTGCGCACAGAGAAATGGAAAGAAAGACATGAGTAAATATGTTACTCAGTGAAGCGGTTCTATACCAGCGTCTCCGCATGAAACTCTACACTACTTAATACGAAACAAGAGTTGGTTAGCCACTACAACAAATCAATCAAATGCAACATACGATAACATACAACATCATTTCCATACGTTCTCTATCAACCTAGCGAACACACAATACAATGAACTCAGTCACTGCTACACATAAACTCAACTCAACTCAACTCGAACTTGAAAACTTGACAGTAATGAACCTCGACGTAAGAACCTATGCCCCACTCACGGATGTCCCACTTCGTGTCGGCTTATCCTGAGAGATCTTACATTCATGATTGTCTCCCACCTTCCTAAATGACTATCCGAGTTGCAGCTCTTTGGCCCCTTCCGACTCTGTCTGCTACCCCGATCATGATAGCCATACTTATACCACGACTTGGCATGACTTGATCTTACGGCGTCCTTCACATTTTCTATCCTACATCTCGTAGTAGGAACAATTTCTATCTCACATCTCGTGGTAGGAACATTTTCTATCCCGCATATCGCGGTAAGCTTAACTCATCACATTAACTTCCCGTGGGTACTTCATGTTAGGATACTGTCCCGCGGGTACTCATCATTAACTCATCACATTCCTTTCTAGATGCCACCCATTCTCGGTGTATCAATCGATACATCTTTCACATTCTCATTCTTATTCTCATTTTAACTTATCCCCATTCTTATTCACATCTATTTCTAACTCATTAACACTTTAATTCATTCATTTGACGCCGCCCGTTCTTGGTGTCACATACAATACAATTCACGTCTATTAACTCATACACAACATTCCACATTCATTCACATCTGATACCAATTGTAACCTCCACTATTAACCTAAGAGTGCACTTCTTTCTAGCAACCTAAGTTTCATCAACATTCATCACAAGCATCAAAGCAACCAATCACACCATAAAACAAGTAATCATTCATCCACATCAATAGAAGGCGAGATTCTAGATATGAGAGAATCCAAAAGCTTCCGATCAATCACCACTCGCCACCACCACCACTCGCGATGGCTCATAGCAAGGAGAGAGAGAGAGAGAGAAAGAGAGAGAGATAGAGAGAGAGAGAGAGAGAGAGAGAGAGAGAGGGAGAGAGAGAGAGAGAGAGGGAGAGAGAGGGAGAGAGAGAGAGAGGGAGAGAGAGGGAGAGAGACAGAAGGAGAGAGGGAGAGAGAGAGAGAGGGGGTGAGAGGGAGAGAGGGAGAGAGAGAGAGAGAGAGAGAAAAAGGGAGAGAAAGAGGAGAATAGTTAACGGCTAGGGCTTTTGTCTCCTGGGAATTTTCTGCAGAGCTTCGCTTCAAGTTTCTGAATAGGAGAAAAGAAGGAGGAGCTGCCTATTTACAAGAAAGGAGAAGGGAAGCCCTAGGTTTTTTCCTAATGGACTATAGAGAAGCCCTTTTCCCTTTAAGAAAGTTTTGGGCTTAGTTTTGCGCCGTTACACTGTGAGTGGGGGTGAATTGTAACATCCCATTTTCTAATATATGATGAAAGGCTTAATAGAATTAATTTGAGTATCTATGTCACCAAAATGCACTTACCTTTTCGGTTACACGTCCAGAAAGAACTTCAAAGTTAAGTATGCTTGAACTGGAGTAATGAAAGGATGATGACTTATTTAGAGTTGATTTGCGATACCATGTAAGTGAAGCCAAAGCATGAGTAAAGGTCATGTGGTGATTACAGGTCAGTAAACAAGACTTTCGAGCCTTCGAAAAATTAGCGCATAACTTGTCGCACGGAATGGGGCCCACAGACCGAGTGATGGGCGTGGGAAGCCTATTAGTCGTGGCTGGCCGGAGCATTATAAGTGATATCAGAGCTGGTTAGCCATCTCGGTTGTAACCCAAGAGGCGTCTTGAGACCTCTCGTGGTGTGAAACGAATATGTTGCGCTCTGTGAGTGGGGTGAATTCTAACATTCTCGTTCTGGTATATGATAAAAGGCTTAATAAATTGATTTGACTATATATGTCACCAAAGTGCAAATACCTTTTTTTGTCACACATCCATTTAGAACTCCAGAGTTAAGCATGCTGGCTCAAGTAGTGGAAGAATGGGTGACCTATCGGGAAGTGATTAGCGATACCGTGCGAGTGAGGTTAAAGCACGGGAAAATGTCATGTGGTGATTGCATGGTCATTAAATAAAACTTTCAAACCTCCAAAAATTAATGCACCGCCCATCGCATGAAATGAGGCTCATGGACCGAGTGAGCGGGAGTTGAGAGACCCATTAGGCGGGGCAGTTGGAGCGTCACATAATCTTTGTAAAGAAAGTGAGTGTATCAAAATAATATGGTACCATGAGTTTTTGTACGCTATGCGTAGAAATAATATTTTTAAATATAATATTATTTTATTTTAATATTTACATTTTGACATTATTAATTCTATATTTTAATTTCATCTTTTTGAAAAAAATAAATCACAATTGGAGTCATGTTTCTTTTAATTTGATTTAACTATTTTAATTTGATTTAATTAAATTATCAACAAATTTAAAAAAATAATCATTTAATTATCAACAAATTTTTATTGGATTAGTATTTTTTAGTTTTGCATTATCAGTGTACACATATAATTAATTTTGATAAGATATATATATATATATATATTTATATATATATATATATATAATACACAAAATATGATATATAACTTGTTGTAAGAAGAATATATCTGTTATTTAGTTTATTTTTTACTAATATAATATATATTTCACATTAATGGTAATTTTTCTAAACATAAAATTTATACAGAAAATTACTAAAGTTACTTTAATGATGATATAAAGTTATTAGTTATTACTATATTTTAAAAAACTATTGTCAATAATATTAATCTTTTTAAGGAAAATTGTAAATATACAAAAAGATCAATGACACTTCAATTTTTTAAAAGCCATATCGTTTTTTTTTTAATATTGAATACGGTTATGAAAACCACTTCTCAAATAATTTTTAAAGTATCTACTCTATTAAAATAGAGTATTAAATTTATCTAATATTGAAAGTTGTCATTTAATTTTTAGATTGTTTCAAGTTTGTTAGTATACTATATAATTTATGGACCATATTAAATTAGATAGATATTTAGGTTATTAAAACTATATTACATTTTGTATTATTTGGAAATATGAATAACAACTTTTTAAAAAATGTTTTGCTTGGAAACATGAATATCAGTTAAAAACAATTATTTGGAAACAAAGATAATAGCGTTCTTTCATAAATGTTTTTTTATTAATTTTATTAACATAAGGCTCAAAATATTTCAATTTATAAATATATCATTAAATCAATAGTTAGGGCCAAAATATTTCAATGTGTATGATTAAACAGATTCATTTAAAAAAAACAATCGTTAACGTAAATACGTAATATACATATACATATACATATACATATACATTTACATATATATATATATATATATATATCTCAGGCTGTTATAATAACTATATTTTATATTAACTATTTTAAAGATGTTTCCTATTAATTTAAATATGTTATATACAGATCAGGGTACTCGAAGATGTTGGAAGACTTCTCTATTGCCACACTCTTTGAGGAAAGACTAAGAATAAATCCTAAATTTACTAGGAAAGAGATGGCCGATGAGATACAAAGAGAATATAATCTCACTGTCACGGAGGATCAGTGTGGAAAAGCGAAGGCTAAGAATTACAGAGGAAGAAAAGCCAGCCATGAAGCTCACTTTTCTCGAATTTGGGACTCTCAAGCTGAAGTCCTGAAGTCTAATCCGTACTCTATTATGAAGATTGAGATTGTTCCAGGGCTTGTGGCAGGGAGAAAACAGAGATTTGATCGTCTTTACATGTGTTTTACAGCTCAAAGAGAGACTTGGATTGAAACTTGTAGACCCATTATTGGTTTAGATGGACCATTTCTCAAATGGGATATAAAAGGACACTTATTGGCTGCTGTTGGGAGAGATGGTGAAAATAGATAGTTCCAACTGCTTAGGCTGTTGTGGGGGTTAAGAATAACATAAACTGGGAGTGGTTTGTGAGATTGTTGAATGAAGATTTAGGATTACAAGACGGCTCCAAATTCATCATTATTTCAGACAAACAAAAGGTTAAATTTTAATTTATTTTGTTTCTCAATAAAAATGTATTGAATGTCTAATTAATCATTTGTGCATGGCTTAGTGAATGATGTTAAAAATGAACTACTAGAAGCAGAACATCGAATGTGTGCAAGATACATATTGTCAAACTAGAAAAGAGATAGCAAGGATCCTGAGTTAGAGCGTATGTTTTGGACAATAGCTGGTTGCTACACCATAGGAGAGTTTGAAGATGCTTTAGAGGTACTGAAGAAATATAACAAAGGTGTGTGGGACACTCTTCAACTACAGAACCCTAGAACATGGAGTAGGGCATTCTTTAGAATTGGATCATTTTGCAATGATAACTTCAATAATCTATGTGAGTCTTTCAATAAAACCATTAGGGAAGCAAGGAGAAAACCATTACTTGACATGCTAGAGGATATTAGGAGGCAATGTATGGTTCGTAATGCGAATAGAGCTATTCTTGCAAATAGGTTGAAACACATTTTACTAAGAAGGTGCACACTGATATTGAACTCAACAAAGAGAAAGCTAAAGAATGTAGAAGGTATATTTCTTGTGGAAATGTGCATGAGATTGATGACCATAGAGTTTCTTATCATGTGGACATGGATCTCAAAACATGTGGGTGTATAAAATGGCATCTCACTGGAATCCCTTGTATCCATGCCAGTTGTGTTATTAGAGCCAAGAAAATAAGGATAGAATATTATGTTGCTGGTTAATACACAAATCAAATGTGGCAACAAACATATTCCCGTGGGATTAGAACTGTCAAAGGTATGAGGCTATGGCCTAGGTTAAATAGGTTAGGAGTTTTGCCACCGCCATTTAGAGTAGGCAACCGTGGAAGACCAAGTAATTATGCTAGGAAGAAAGTCCTTAATGAAACTTCATCCAAGGCTACTAAGATGACACGAAATAGGAAAATCATCACATGCTCAAATTGTCATGTCGAAGGTCATAACAAGGTGACTTGTCCTAATGACACAATTGAGAGTGCTCCAAAAAGACCAAGAGGCCGACCAAGAAAGGATTTGGTATGTGTGTTTCATGTGCATTCTTTTATCAAATTGTTTGTCTTTTTTATATGATTTACTAATGTGATTTAATGTTGTAGGGAGAATACTCTCAAGCACAAGGACCCTCACAAGAACCCTCACAAGGACCCTCACAAGGACACTCACAAGGACCCTCACAAGGACTCTCTCAACGACTCTCTCAAGGACTCTCTCAAGTGTGATATTGAGAAGTTTATGTTTTCTACTTTTTTGGGTGAACATGACAATGTTTGTGTTTGGTATTGTGTATTTTCCTTTTGTCTTTCACCATATATGATATTCACAATGTATTTTCTCGGTTTTGTGTTTCTTGTTTTTGTGAACTTAACAAGTGTGGTAATGATATTGGCATTGTATGTGTTTGTCATTGTTTTGTTTTCTAAAACGAACCATGCATGTGTTATCAAATTTTATTTTGTTTTCTATAACCAACTTGAATTCATTAGAGAGTAAAATAGAAGTTTCATTCATAACACCAAATGTAATACAATCCCAAACATAGCAATAAACATTAGTCATAAAACACCAACTAACATACCATCCAAGACACCAAATAAAATACCATCCAAGACACCAAATCTCAGATCATCCAAGACACACTACAAGCTACTGAACGTCTTCTCATCACCTTTGTCAACACCGAAAACATAGACCATAGCCATAATCAAGGAGAAGGTAAGCATCAAAAGTGTGTAGCTTATCATTTTAAACTTCTTAATTTCTCTTCTCTGACACACTAATTTATCCTTAACCTCATGAATCACACACTTGAGCTCTTCAACATCAGCTTTCACATTGGTCAGTTATGTTTCCAAGTTACTAACTCTAGGTAACGCATCTTCTACTTCTTCGTATACTGCATTTTCAACCCATTTGAACAAATGATCCTATGAACAAGAACACACATTGTCACATGAGGTAAGATGTGAATAATCAATTTTTATGTTTAACTTACATCTTTAAAACTTGGACAACGAAAGAAGGGACGACCAGGATTCTCCTTCGTTTTTGATATCCAAACCGAAGCACCACGTCCACATAAACAATGTCTCGGAAATCCACGAATCTCATCAACCTCACACACATAATAACAATTTGTTGCAAGACTCTCGCCTTCCTCAAACATAGAGCGAGATTTCCTAGCAATGCTAAAGACAACAACCAACATCAACAACCATAAAACTTGACAAGAAACCGATACTAAGCTCTTGTCACCTAAAACCCGACAAGTAATTGAGAGTGACAATTCAACATAATCAAACATATGAGAATCATTACCTGTCACTAGAGAAAGAACTACTGCTTGTCTTCATCTGGAGAAACTAGAGAATTAAGTGATCAGAGAATTAGGGTTTTTGATTTGGGGATGTTTTGTCGCGAAAGGGAAGAAGAAGAGAAGAAACATTATATGGAAGAGATACAAAACGACGTCTTTTTGTTTTTGATACTTAACAGCTGTTTATCAAGTTAACTGCTGACTTAATCGGGTTTCTAATTTGGCTCAGTCAACAAAATATAGGATTTAAAATGGCTATTTAAAAAAGTTTGAGGTTTTTTTGGCTCAAACATAAGTTCAAGCTTTTTTGGCATAAATTTGAAAGTTCACGGTTTTTTTGGCTTTTTCTCTATATATAAGGGCAGTGTATTCCCCTTATTTTACGATAACAAACACTCTTTTAAAACCACACAATAGAAAAGATCTAAAGAGAAAAGTCTAAAGAAGAATTAGATTCTTGTCCATTGAAGAATCACTAAAGAAAAATGTTTAAATGAGGAGAAGTCAAACTACATCTTATATGAATCAAGGTTAGTAATTTTTTTTCTTCTCTAAAAAAATATTAAAGTTGAATTAAAATAAACCTAGATTTAGTTTTGGGTAGATTCCATAATATAAATCATAAACGTTAATCTTACATTTGATATCAAAACCAATTTAGATTTATTTAATTCACAAAACTAGTTATGAACATATACGGTATAATCGTTTTTAATGTGTGTTCATGCACACTCAACCAATCAATAATTTGAACGAGTGTTTAATTTTTTTAATTACGGAATCTTACGATGCCGAAAAAGCTTTATATGTCGCACACTAAATTAAAACGGGTTGTTGATTTGTGAAACAAGTTTCAAGAGAACAATAGTCATAATCTGGAAATTTGAATTATATGCATGCTGGTACAATTACTATGTACAGGCGTGACTGCGTGTGCATGAAATTTGAGTGGATGAATTTTTTTTTAGTATATTTTTTAGAATTTTATTTGTGTACATGCATAAAAAACTGTATGTTAAATTCTAGAATTTATATTGACAGTTTTTAAATTATTAATGTGAAAAGCCACCACCAATAGATGTGACCGAAAGAAATTCACATTAATATGTGAAATAGTTGTCACCGTATTATAGTGAACATGTGCATACTTGAATGTATGCATTAAGCTTTTGATATATAGTTCATAATAATATAAAGGTTTAGGCGGTGGTGTATAGAGTCGTTGGTATAGTTTAATGTCTCATATGGTTTAAGACATATTTATATATAATATTTTATTAACTTAAAACATTATATATATTTAGTTAAAAGAAATATTTAAGTTAAAATGCTTCCGCTGCATTTTTAAAAAATAAGTAATTTGTGTTATGAAATATTAACACAATACATAAATAATTATTTATTATATATATTAACATAATATTAGAATATTTTTTCTTATTAGTGTTTAATATTTATATAGTTTATGATATGTTAGTCATCAAAGTAATTTTTTTATTCACTTATAAATATTAAAATTAATAATAGTATATTGATCATGGTTAAAGATAATGTTATAAATGACATTAAAATTTTAATGATTAATTATTTTATTTTTCTATCCGCGAAGATCACCCAAATGTGGATCATTGGATATAATTAATAATAATAAAATGATTACTCTCTTTTTACTGTAGTTGATAGTATGTATACCCAAAGGTAACATACTGTTTCACTTGAGTTTGAAGTGATTAATCATTAAAGTATATTTTAACATCACTGAAAGTGTTTGTATTTAAGTATTGCTCAAAGGTTGTTTAGATACAAATTCGAAAGTTTATATTAGGTCTGAATTTGTAGTAAAGTTTCAAAGCAGTAAATGGTAAGCATATATAAAAGTTTACAGCTCTATCAAATGTGTTTACATTTGCTAACTTTGTCGTAAAGTTCAATGGATTCAATTATGGTGAATGGTCTGAAAAGATCCAGTTGTACACTGGGTGTAATGTCATTGGACTTTGCCATAGTAATTGATGTGGAGCCCTCAACCATTATAAAATATAGCTTAGCATATGAAAATCTCGGTGTAAGAGATAAGAGCAATCTAATAGGATGAGTTTGAACTTTATGAGGTTGATGATGTTAGAAAGGGGTAAGTCCTCGATGTCTAATACATGGAAAGGGGAGGAATTCATAGAGTAGATTTAAGGAGTGTTCTTAGTTGGAGTTGGTTGTAAGTCGACTGTAGGAAGTCTCATAAATGAGCTAAGCTAACTACTAAAATGTTTGACTAGTCTCAACCAATCCATGATTATGTGGCCCACTTGGCCGTAGTGTTAAAAACCTTAAAAATGGAGGTGCATATTAATTTTATGGTCCAATTCATCATGAACTCTATACCTCTTGAGTTGTGTCGGTTCTAGGTGAATTACAACACTAGTAAAGATAATAGAACGTAAGGGAATTAGCGACTCTCTTAATATAAGAGGATGGGAGATTAAGGAAGATGAAAGACCAAGTTGCTAACCTCGTAGGTTTTAATCCCAAGTATATAGGACAAAAGGAATAACAAGCTTTTCTTGAAAGGGCTCGAAAGTCAAATCTGAAAAAAATTGAAGTGTTTCTTTTGCAATTAAATGAGACACTCCCAGAAGAATTTTCCTCAAATGAATGGTTGTTTCAACAAGAAATTAAACATTAAAGTTTTGAGTTATATGAAAGTAATCTTGTTGAAATGCTTAATATTACTTGGTGGTTGAAAGCAGAGGCATTAAGCATAGAGCATCCAATGAAAGTTTTATTTTCTTGTGGCATAAAAATTAGATCATATTTCTAAAGAAAGAATTACGAGGTTGATGGAGAATGAAATTCTCCTCGAGTTGGAAATTAGTGACCTATATGTATGCATTTTTTTTTTTGTAACACAACTTTCATTAAACTCAAATTTGAAGACTACAAAGATAAGAAGGAATTAAACATCTTCTTGGAGACACACCATAAGCTACAATAGCAAAAGCATTTAGACATAATAAATCTTCATATGAAGTTGACAGCGAATTCGAGACATAGCTTGAATGTGTCGATAAAGCCTTTCCGACAAAGTCGGACAGCAGAAATTTAGTCACAAGTGACGTTGAGAGCCAACCTTCACCAACAAGAAGAACCGAAGTGATCTTGATTGTACCTTCTGGTCCCGTACAGACCGTTCCACAAGGTAACAAACCGGTGAGTAAGTTAAAGCAAAAGCTCGGAGAAAGTTCTGAAAGAACATCTCGATTCACAGAATAGAGGCATGGTTGTAAGATTCTCTCCTCAACCAAGGAGGATGATGAAAACGATAACAGAGCAGGTGAATCCACCGACAACTGCTTCCTAAGCGAGTGATATGGCAATAAGCTCAGATCATAGACTTCAATGAATCCATCGAAGAACTTGAAATTAACCAGAGAAGCCAAAGTTGAAATTGATTGGCTCACGATGTGTTGCAGGTTTCTGGATTTTAGTAGATTGATAACCTGGCTGACAGCTTCAGCCAAAGTAGTGGGTCAGGCCCATGAAGATCTGAATCTTGGTCCAATAGCTGTTGACTCATTGGTAAGGGACGTTGTGGATCTGGTGTGTGAGTCGGAAGCGGCGAGGAGACGACCGGTGGAAAGACAAAGAGCAGTGGTCGGTGGGTTGAAAAGCTCACCGGAACAAGCTAGATGGCTATCAAGACAAGTAGGGGAAAAAATATGTACTTCACCATAACATGTTTTTTCGGACATCCAAACAAGACTCGAGAGAAGGTAACTTAAAGGGATGGAGAAGGTGAGAGTAGTAAGCAGACAAAACAACCTTATCAAGCTTTGAAGAAACAGATCTGGTCGCCGGAATTGAATCCCATCTACATCGGTCGCCGGATTAACGCAAGGTGTTAAGAGAAGGTGTGGCTGCGGTCGCTTACGTTGTGGGTCTTCAAACGGGCGCTTCATCGCTGAGGTTGAGTTATATAGGTTTACAGATCTGAAAAGCGGAAGAGAGCAAACATGGAGGATGAAAAGATGGAGAGAAGTTTCAACAATAATCCAGGAGTCCCCGGAGAAGAGGTCCACTCTGGTGAACTCCAACCAGCAGTACAAGACCACATAGATCTTTACCGGCAACGTCAACAGTAAATCCATAGTAGAAAAGTTGAAAAAGACCATAAGAGAGAAAGGGCAGTAGTGAGCTAAAGATGAAGTCGTGACTAAGGGAGACCGGCAGAGGCGACATGTCAGAGGCGACGCCGGTAACTTTGTCGTAAAGTTCAATGGATTCAATTATGGTGAATGGTCTGAAAAGATCCAGTTGTACACTGGGTGTAATGTCATTGGACTTTGCCATAGTAATTGATGTGGAGCCCTCAACCATTATAAAATATAGCTTAGCATATGAAAAGTCTCGGTGTAAGAGATAAGAGCAATCTAATAGGATGAGTTTGAACTTTATGAGGTTGATGATGGTAGAAAGGGGTAAGTCCTCGATGTCTAATACATGGAAAGGGGAGGAATTCATAGAGTAGATTTAAGGAGTGTTCTTAGTTGGAGTTGGTTGTAAGTCGACTGTAGGAAGTCTCATAAATGAGCTAAGCTAACTACTAAAATGTTTGACTAGTCTCAACCAATCCATGATTATGTGACCCACTTGGCCGTACTGTTAAAAACCTTAAAAATGGAGGTGCATATTAATTTTATGGTCCAATTCATCATGAACTCTATACCTCTTGAGTTGTGTCAGTTCTAGGTGAATTACAACACTAGTAAAGATAATAGAACGTAAGGGAATTAGCGACTCTCTTAATATAAGAGGATGGGAGATTAAGGAAGATGAAAGACCAAGTTGCTAACCTCGTAGGTTTTAGAGGTGATAGTAGCAGAAAACTAATCCCAAGTAGATAGGACAAAAGGAATAACAAGCTTTTCTTGAAAGGGCTCGAAAGTCAAATCTGAAAGAAATTGAAGTGTTTCTTTTGCAATTAAATGAGACACTCCCAGAAGAATTTTCCTCAAATGAATGGTTGTTTCAACAAGAAAGTAAACATTAAAGTTTTGAGTTATATGAAAGTAATCTTGTTGAAATGCTTAATATTACTTGGTGGTTGAAAGCAGAGGCATTAAGCATAGAGCATCCAATGAAAGTTTTATTTTCTTGTGGCATAAAAAATTAGATCATATTTCTAAAGAAAGAATTACGAGGTTGATGGAGAATGAAATTCTCCTCGAGTTGGAAATTAGTGACCTATATGTATGCATATACTGCATTAAAGTAAAGCAGATTAAACATAATGTAAAGAAATCCGCCACAAGAAGCACTCATCTTCTTGAGTTAACACACATTGATATATGTGGTATTTTCGGTGCTCCTTCATGGAGTGGTGAAAAGTATTTCATCACTTTTTTATGATAATTCACTGTTGAATATATCTATCTATTTCATGAAAAGTATAAGCCTATGGATTTCCTAAAGGTATTCATCAAATAGGTAGAAATGCAGCTAGATAAAAAGGTTAAAGTAGTGAGATATGATAAAAGTGATGAAATTTACAGAAAATTCAAGGAAAGTGGTCCATTTGAAAAGTTACTTGAAAGTAAAGGTATATGTGCGCAATACACAATGCCTTGTACTCCCCAACAAAATGGTGTTGTTGAGAAGCGGAACCGTACTCTAATAGAGATGGTTAGGAGCATGTTAAGTAATTTATATTTACCATTTTCTTTGTGGATATATGCATCAAAGACTGTAACATATGTGATGAACTGTGTTCCTAGTAAGGCAGTTCCTAAGACTTCTTATGAACTATGGACGAGAAGAAAATCTAGTTTAAAACAATTACGTGTATGAGGTTTTCCAGCATAAGTAGGGGTATATAATCCACATGAAAAGAAACTTGATTTTAGGACTGTCAGTGGTTTTTTATTGGCTATCTTAAAAAATCAAAGGGATAGAAATATTATTGTTCTAACCTAAGTACGATAATAGTTGAATTGGGTAACCCTAGGATCATTAAGAATGGTGAAACTAGTGGGAGTGGTGAACTGTGAAGGGTGGGCATTAGTGAAATTCATGTAGAATTTCCTCCACCTGAAGTTACACAGGAGATATTTGTTTCTAATGTTGCATTATAAACAATAAAACAACATGAGAATGCACCAATCCTATTACATAAAATATATAGTCAATGAACCTGTCACAATTCAAGTAGAGAATAGTGATCCATAAGTAATTTTAAAGCGACCTGAAAGGAAAAGAGATCTGCCATATCAAATGACTACATGGTTGTTACTGAAAGTGCATGTGACTTAAGCCTGGATGAAGATTCGATCTCATTCCAAAGAGGCATTTAAAGTGAAAATTCTGGAAAAGGTTTGATGCCGGAAAAAGATAAAATCTATAGGTGACAATGAGGTTTAGTACTTAGTAGAGTTCCTCGATGGTTTCAAAACCATTGGTTATAAGTGGGTCCTTAAGTCTGAACACGATTCGAAAGGTAACATTGAAAGATACAAGGCTCGCTTTGTTAATAAAGGCTTCACCTAGAAAGATGGCATTGACTATAACGAGACTTCCTCACAATTTTTAAAGAAAGATTCTCTTTGGATTGCTGGCTATGGTGGCTCATTATGATCTTGAAGATGAAGTATATATGGACCAACATGAAGGTTTTATGGCCGAATGAAAAAAGAAAATATGGTGTGAAGCTGAGAAAGCCAATATATAGACTAAAATAAACTTCCAAAAATGGTATTTGTAGTTTAATGATACCATCACGTCATATGGTTTTATAGATATGATTGTTGATCTATGTATCTACATTAACATCAGTGGGAGCAGATTTTTTTTATGTTAGTCTTATATGTTGATGTAATTATGCTTGCTGCAAATAATATAGGCATGTTACATAATGTAAAGTAGTATCCTTCTAAGAACTTTGAAATGATAGATATGGGTGAGACATCTTATGTGATCGGAATAGAACTCTTTTGAGATAGATCACAAGGATTGTTGAGTTTGTCTTTAGAGAGATATAAAATAAAATAAAAATGCTCTGTAGAAATAGCTCCAATTCAGAAGGGAAAAGTTTAGAAAAAATGAATTGGAGCGTAAAGATATAGATAGCTTTCCTTAGACATTTGTGGCTGGTGTTAGAACTATATCGGACATGTATTAAGCTTGATATCAGTTTTGATATTGGAAAGTTGGGCCGATGAGAAAAGTAATACTGATATGAACCACTGGAACGCTGCAAAGAAAGGTCATCTTGTACTTGCAAGGCACCAACGAGAGCATGCTTACAGAAAAGAGATTTAATAAGTTAAAGGTCATTGGATATTCAGATTATGTCAGATGCGTTGATGGTAAAAGTCAACATTTGGCTCTTGTTCCTACTAATTGAGGGGACAATATAAAGGAAAGTGGAAAATAGTATGTCATTACTACTTCCACTATTAAGGCTGAATGGTGGCATGCTTCGAGGCCACAATTCATGAATAGTGGCTGCAGAAATTTATCTCAGGGTTTTAGATTGTCGACATTAACTATAGTCAAGTTGCTGAGAGTTTATGGTGATTATTTTGCAACTATTTTCTTTTGAAAGGATGACAAGTACTAGAAGGGTGTTAAACACATTAAGTTAAAGTACTTGTTTATTAAAGAAGAATTTCAGAAATATAGTGTCATTTGAGCACACAAGAAAGGATATAATGATAGCGGATCCGCAAACTAAAGCTTTACCACCCAAGACGTTCAATGGCCATTTAGAACGTATGGGTATTATAGACAAAGCCTTGCTATTATATTTATGGAATGCTCATTAGTTTTTTTTCACCTAGGAATTCAATTAAAGTTAAGTTTCTTATTTAGTAAATATGTTATCATTAAAGAATGTGTATACACTTAAGGTTCAAAGATAACATATGGTAAGGTTTTGAGAACAAAAGTTCATTTCATGTAAAAATAATATAAAGTTAGAATTGGTTTGTGATATATGGAACGGACTATGCCGGTTAAATGATATACAACCGCCATGATTCAATCATTTCTAATTTTAGTAAAGATCAAGTGAATTTGATAAAAAGGGGCGCATTATACATATTAGACCACTAAGGTGATGCAAAGGTCAAGTGGGAGAATGTAAAAATATTTTTATATTCTTATATGACATATGTGTCTTTTGATTTAGTTATAATGTTTAAGTTCACATTAAAGTTGTGAGTTCTAATATTAAAGACGATATTGTGATGGATCGGTTTCGATTAAATACATTAAAATTCGAGTATATTGATATACCCCCTCATTTACCTTAATTTGTGAATATCGTTCCTCCTATGATCATAGAGATATAATATACATTTATGTATTTATATAATTGGTGGTAGTTATGAGTGAAAGGTTGTGTTGGTTCATGACACCCCTTCTATTAATATATATTCGGGTTGTGTATTCCCCTTATTTTATAATGATAAAAACTCTCTTAAAACCACATAATAGAAAAGATCTAAAGAGAAAAATCTAAAAAGAGATTAGATTCTTGTCTATTGAAGAATCACTAAAGAAAAAAGTATAAAAAAGGAAAAGTCAAAGTACATCTTATATGAATTAAGGTTAGTAATTTCTTTTTTCTTTAAAAAAAAGTTAAAATAAAATTAAGATAAATCTAGATTTGGTCTAGTGTAGATTTCATAATAGAAATAATAAAAGTTAATCTTACACTATACACCGATCTTAACCGACTACAATAGCAGTGTGGGGGACAATTTGAGTCTTTTTGGCGAATCAATAGAAGTTGATAAACCTTTGGAATCGTCGCCAGTTTCGTATCTCTCATTTTTAATGACAACATGATGGTTAAAAAAATGGCTGAAATAGGTTATGTTGCCAATAAGTTGCCACTCGGTAAGCTAAGCAAGTCCACAATACTAAAGGTATTTGAAATAACTGCTATGCTAGCTGCTTTTGTTTTACACCTCCGGACATGGCCGGTCTTATATTTAGGGGCTCATAAACATTTTAAGATAACATTTAAATACTTTTTGCTTACAATTTGGAGATCGTAAAAAGTATATATATTAGCTCTTTACAATGTTGAAGGCAAAAAAATGTTTCATTAGGTTTTGTACAAGACCGTCCCTCTGGAGATTAGTTACTACATTAAACAAATATCGGATGATTACTTTTCTTCTCTTGAAGCAGGGTTATAAAGTGCTGAAGAGTATATCAAAAGTGATTGAAGAACAGCAAGATAAGATCATAAACGATGAATCACAAGCTAGATTTGAAGAACTAAGCGGGTAAGGTGTTTTACATATTGATTCTATCAGCATCTGTTTGGGGTTACATTCTTCAACATTCTTTTATGTTTACATTATTATTATTATTATTATTATTATTATTATTATTATTATTATTATTATTATTATTATTATTATTATTATTATTATTATTATTATTATTATTATTATTATTATTGTGATTATTATTAGTATTATTATTTGTGGCTATGTTAATTTTATTGAGATTATTTTATTTTATTTTATTTTGGTACAGAGAGTTCTGTACTGTCATACCTCATGATTTTGGTTTTCAAAATATGCATAAGTACGATAATATGCATGTTAATTATCACATGAAACTTAATAACTCCAAATTTTATAACAGTGAATCTTTTGATTCTATATAACAGGTGAGTTTGTTATCAACACATCCGAGAAGTTGAGACAGATGTTAGAGATGGTGACTCTTCTTTCTTTTTCTTTCTTTCACTTTTGTTTAGATATGTCTGCTTTTGTAACACATAGATGATTTGATGAAAGGTGCCTTAAACGAAATTGAAGTAGCGAAGAAGGTTTTTTCTAGTAACTCTGATTCACAGAGGTAAATGCATTTAGATTTTTAAGCTTGAACTATATATTAATCTATATCATTTACCTTTTTTGTTATATTTTGTGTAACCATTGATGGAGGATGTACGTAGGAGGATCCTTTGTATTTATACTACCAGCACCTTAGATGTGATTTGACACTAATAAGTGAAAATTCTGAGGAATTTGCCATGGTGTGTCTTGATTTCTTGCTGATATTGCCTTGAATGTGAATATCTAGACTATTAGTCTTGTTTTAATTGTTATATATAATGGAATCAGATGGCTGAGTTAGAGAATACAAGATATAAGAGGAGACATGAGCAGAGACTGGAGATCCTTAAGTATTCAGAACAACATTAAATCTACCTGATGATTTTAATAAGGTAATGTACTATATATAAATATATAGACACATAAAGTCATATAATCCTCTTATCGTTTTATGATTCTTTTTTTTGAACAACAATCATTAAAGATAGGAAATTAGATTGGACGAGGGCCCAACCTATTAAGTTTGTTATAAAGGCATGCTTTAGCAAGAGCATCTGCATGCCCATTTAGGGATCTTGGAGTGAAACTAAGCTTAATCGAAGAGAAGAAAGAGATAGACGATTCAATGTCCGCTAAAAGTCCAAAGAGTTCTACCGATCTTCGATTCGTTGAAATGGCTTGAATAAGCCCCTTGCAATCTGAGAGAAGCCAGATAGATGATAGGTTGAGTGTGGTTGCGTGCTGGAGGGCGCCACGAACGGCGAGTGCTTCTGCCATCCCCGGTGAGGAGACGAAGTCTTGTAAGATTTGTCCCTGAGCTAGTTCCCTGGAGTGTTGATCCGTAAAAATCCAAGCCAACCCTGCATCCTTTGTGATCGTTTTATGATTCTACATACATTTTGTCTGGTTAGTTTTCACAAACGGAGACCCGGATAATGCTATGGCACGTGTCACGCCTTACTAACTGGGCCAGCATTTTAACCAAAGGTGATGTAATGTAATTACTTATATATATATATATATATATATATATGTATTCCGATCAGTAAACTTTTTTCAATTAATATGTATTCCAAATGTTTTCCTTTCTAAAAACTTGTATTTTTAACTATGAACCTCTAAATATTTAATTATTAAAATTGCAATTTTAATTAAGATTTCTATTTTAAATTATAAATTTATAATTAATTTGTAGCTATCTTCCGGACTGCCACGTTGTTCACAAACCGCCAAATTCTTTATGCGCAACGCTGTGGAGTATGATATCATGACACTGAGATGGAATTTAACGAGGCCCTGAATCACTTTCGGAACTGGAGTTTCCATATCTCCTGAATATTGCTTAGTCAAAAAAGTTGAGGCTAGTTCTGCTTACCCTCTTATCTTGTCGTTGTTGTTACTTTGATCACTCCATAAACATGTATGCATCTTCGTTTTGCTTCTAATTAAGAAATTTTTTGTCTCAGCAATCCTTGCAGCTCGTAATCCCCACTTACAGTTAGCTTACGAACATTTTACCACCAATCGTCTACGATCAGACTTTTTAGTGATATAATGAAAGCATTCCCTAAATGCAGCTCTATCGACAATCTCATGAATTGCCTTTTTACTTGGAAATTCGTCATGCTTACTTAGACTCAAACCATCACCCCAATCCTTTATATACTTTGTCGATTGTAAGGAAAGTGGTTGTTCAACATATTTATCAGTAGTTAGAACAACTGTATTAGTCTCCGCAGTGGTACCAATATCCTTAGCGGTACCAGTCTCTATTCTGGTATCAGTCTCCTCAGCGGTCTCACTCTCCATTCCAGTATCACTCTCCATTCCGGTATCAGTCTCCATTCCGATCTCAGTCTCCATACCAGTATCCGTTTCCATACAATCATCTTGTCTTATAGCATCATCTTTCTCACCCTCTGTCACGTCGTTATTTCCCTGCTTCTCTTCTACGTACAAAGTTATGGCATTAGGTCCAATTTCATCCTCCAATGGCTGCAACTCTTCGTAGTTCATACCAACAGAACTTTTACCCACGATAAAAAATTTATCTAGCGGTCCTGATCTTCCACTAGTCTCCACAACCAAAACACTTCTTCGCTTCTCTTTATCCGTGGATGTTAGGTAAATAAAAAGATCCTCATCATCAGTAATATTTAAAGGTTTTTCACATCCTAACACCACTGGAATATAGCTCATTTCCAGTTTTTCCTTACTTTCATCCAAGCCAAGCTTCTTATTCATCCTCTCTTCTATCATTGATAAAGTAATTTCCTCCACTGATGTCTTCACAATTATACCGAACATCCCCTCTTTGAATATAAAATGTATGTTGACGTAATTTCTCATTTTATCCTGCCAAAAAAATTGAACAAACTCAAAAATACAAACTACAGTTATCTATAGTTCTACAAGTTGTTCCGAGTTATTCCAAGGTAACTACAGTGTTATTAGTTGTTCATAGTTTTCCTAAGTTATCCATTGTTCTATCAGTTTTTCCTAGTTATACAGTTTTAATAGAACAATCAAGAACATATTTTAATAGTTATACAATTTTTTTATGTGACAACCTGTCCCGCGGACCTCTGGCTCACAGCGCTGCAGCACACCGACCTCAACCCCTCCATTATGAGTTCTCATTAATTTCATAATTAGTTTGTTGGTGAGACTCGAACCCAGGTCTTCACCCTTTAACAACACTCCCACAGGACAAGCTGTCACCAATTGATCTGCCATTCTACCTAGTCGTTCCATTAGGTATCGGGTCTGAATCGATCTACACCCCATTGTTCCATTCTACTGCCAATACACTCCCATTCAAACACTCAAGTGCTTTTATACCAATTTACTATACTGATTGACCAAGACCCAGACACAATTCAATTTCGATGAAAGCATACCACAACTTACCGGCTTCGACTGAATGCTAGACGTCGAGAAAAGACTCATCTATGGTAACAGACGGCGGCGCTCCACAATCTTTGGGAAAACGACCACAAGCTGTGTGATAGATGAGGAAGAGGGAGCTGAGCGGATCCGAGCTGAGCTGTGGAGGAGGAGCTCAGCCTTCCTTTCCCGAGAACAGATCCGACGAAGAAATGGTTTTATCCAATTAATTTTTTTTTTGTTATTACAAAACTAGACCTGAAACACATGATAACCAAACCAGTTCAGATAGAATTTTCTGACCGGTTTACAATCAACATCTCAATTTTTAAAAAAATTGAACTAAGGATGATTTCGTCTTTTCACATTTGATTAATGAATCAGGGGCATAGGGGATTATGCAAATCCATAAGAGATTTGCCCATGAGATGGAAGAGCAGCCAAGCCATTGTTCCTTGTAATATATACATACATGTAGCTTTAGGTGAAATGGTTGAGCTTCAGAGAGCAGACTTTTCTGCTAATATATTTTCTCCCAGAAAAGTTAAGGTATATTTATATACGCCACAAGAAAGTTAAGGTATATGTCGCCACAGGAAAGTTAAGGTATATATCGCCACATGAAAGTTAAGGTATATTTATATACACCACACGAAAGTTAAGGTATATTTATATACGCCACACGAAAGTTAAGATATATTTATATACGCCACACGATTGGTTCTTTGCCCTAACTATACGTTTGTGTTTTTTTTCTTTCGTTTATGCATAAACACTTACAACACAAAAATTAAACAACCAATGCTCACATTAAATCGAAGTTATTTATATCTACTTTGGAATCTTTTGTATATATTATATAATAATTCAATACAAAGGGAATGGGAAGAAGAGGACCGAACCCGAAAGAAGCTCGAACTCTAGAGAATGGTGTTGTTGTTCCACTTGGATGTCCCATAGATCTGATGGATAATAAGGTTTTCTTTTGTTCGTTTTCATAATCATAATTCAGGTTTTGTTTTTACCTTTACGCCAATAAATTTGTTTCAATTTGCTTACAGAGTCAATTATGGCACAACGAGTACATTGTTTACGATGTGGGAAAGATTAGGATGCATTATCTCATCCATGTCAGTTTACAACCTGGAAACTAAATATCTTATATTATCGTATGATTATTCTTTTACAAGGAAGTCTATTATTATCTGAAGTCAATTTTTTGGACAGCATCTATAGGATAGGACACCCATGATTAGCTACGAGTTAAAAGTGAATAATGATTTTCTTTTAAACTTTTTTTTTTGAACACAAATATTATCTTTTAAATACTCTAATGATTTGGTATTGGTTTTTGGATAAACTTTTTTCTATTAAATGTTAGAATCAAAGCATGCAAATGCGCGCATCCTCTCTATCCCCTCTCACAGCAGTGAACAGTCTTATTATGTAGTATGTAGTTAGCCTATTAGAGATAAGGAAACCGAGTATAAAACACATTTGAATAGTTAGTTTCAATTTTCATTACCAATAATATACAATATGCAATAATGAATTCGAGCAGTGACAATATAATTAGCACAAACCAATAGATTTAAATATACATTGCTAACCCTGAGTTAAAGCTTATGAAGCACCATATTTACGTGTAAACATTTATATCAAATTTTAGAGATATTAAAATTTGTAATATATTGGTTTTAATGCATCAAAAGTTTCATGATTTATCCGGTCAAACACATATGGCCGGTCAAAAGTTTCATGATTTAATGCATCAAAAGTCTCAAAAACTTCAGTTTTACCATATATATATATATATATATATACATATGGCCAGACTTGATTATATAAATCTCAAAAACTTCAGTTTTACCATATATATATATATATTAAACACCAAATTAAATACTTCTTCTATTTTAGAAAGATAGATTTTTAGTGTTTTCATACATATTTAGAAGAAACATTACATCACTATAATAAATGTATTGGTTTCTGTATTTTTAATAATTTAAAATTAATAGTTATTCAATAAATTTAATTTTTTTTTTTGAATTTACAATATTTTGTAAAAAACGCAGAAAATCTATTTTTGTGAAATAATTTTTTTTTTCTAAAATATTTATGTTAATGAAACGGAGAGAGAGAGAGTATTATGCAAGAGTTAATAGTTTTGTTTTTCTATGCCAGGTTAGTTGTTCTTAGGGTGGAAGAAGATCAGATACTAAATCCAATTGGTTCTATTCTTTGTCTCCCATTTTTTTTTTTTTTGACATATGATTGATTTTTTATTCACTTAAGCCTTGATATACACACATACATTTTTTGGGACAATTACAAAAAAAATACCTCATTATGAATACCCCTATTCAAATTTACCTACTCCAAACTATCATTTTTTATAAATACAACAAAAGACAACAATACCCTTATATTAACTTTGTTTCATTCTTGGTTTCTTTCTCTTGATCACGAAAAACAACGACAACAATTTTTGGCGAGCTTGATTTCTGGTGAAGAAGTCGAGAATCTCCGTTCGAGTTGCTCCGCCTTATTAGGTGAAATCAATTACTCTAGATTCTATGAATCCTTGGAAGCACCAGAACTGCAACCATCATGCCCGATAGATTCAGAGGCTCATGAACCTCCACGGTGAAGGCGAGATCGATTGTTTTGGAAATCATGATGGAGACGATTAAGAATTGCTACAAGTTACTTTGCACAGACCAAATGAGGCTATTGCACTCTTCAAAAGAGACTCTGTTGTCCACACCCGAGAGAAACATCAACATCGACATGTCTGATTTTGTTAGTGACTAATGATGGGTTCTGATTAGAGGAAAACTAATTGGGATTCTCAGGCACAAAGTGACAATCACTGAATGAAGAAGAGAGTGAGAAAAAGAGCCTTTCAAATCTCTTCTTCTAGGTGTCTGTTTGAAACATTTTAAGTTTCTATTCATAAATGTTTAAAAAACCATTTATAAATGTTTATATAATCAGTTAAATAAATATATAAAATACCTAATAGAAGTTTATAAAACCATTTATAGAGACATAAAACTATTTATAAAAGACCATCTATAATAGCTTACAACATATTTATAGATCTTTATAAATATTTATGAGAACTTGAGCTTAGGTTTCTAATAAGATTTTATAAGGATTTATAAATGTTTTAAAATCGTTTATACAGGTTTATAAACCGTTATAAAGGTTTACAAACCATTTATAAATGTTTTATAATAATTTATTAGAGTTAGTTAATCTTTTTAATGGGTAATAATTTTTTTCTAGAACTTTATAAACCATTTTTAGAACTTTATAAATTATTTATACGGGTTAACTAAATCATTTATAAAGGTTCATAAAAATCATTTATAAGGATTCAAAAATCATATACAAAAATATTATTCATAACTTTATTCATAACAATATTATTTAAAAGTTTATATAAGAGTTTTATAAGGGTTTATAAAACAATTTATAAGGGTTTACAAAAATATTTAATTATTTAAAAAATCAAATGCATCAGGGATATATTTGTAATTTATAAATCATTTATAAATGTTTGTAAATCGTATATAAATGTTTATAAATGGTTTATAAAGTTTATTAATCATTTATAAGAGCTAATAAATCGATTATAAAGTTTTTTTCATACCATTTTTAGAATTTTATAAACCATTATAAGATTTTATAAATCATTTTAAGGGTTAACTAAATCATTTATAAGGGTTAATAAAATCATTTATATGGATAAAAATCATATTAAAACATTAATCATAACTCCCCTTTATTTATAAGAGTTTATAAATCAATTTATAAGAGTTTATATAATCATTTTAAGAGTGGTAAGAGTTTATTATAAGGGTGTACAAACCATTCAATTGCTTAAAAGAATTTAAAAGCATCATGGATATATGTTTATTAGTAAAGAGTTTATAAATCAGTTTATAGGATTTATAAGAATTTTTTACAACGGATTTGTAAGAGTTTCTAAATCAGAGAGAGTTCAAAATCATTTTATAAGGTTTCATAGATCAATTTAAAAGTATATAAATCAGTTAAAAATATTTATAAGAGCTTATACATAAATACATGACATATGATGTAACCAATCATTGCACCAATAAGGATTGATTACAACATGATCACTTGGAAAATCAACAAGTCCTTTAATATGGCGTTGAATATTCCATTCTCTGATTCTATGTTCATCAGGTAATTACAACACATGAATACATTTTTATATATATAAAAATTCATCTCTCGATATGTTTATAATGAGATGAATATTTTTACAAGCCCTGTAGGGTGAAACACCACATAAGAGGATATACAATATGACACAAATACTCCAAGTATCAGCTTCTGATTCATATTTCCTTTTCAAAAACCTCGTGTGCTATGTAATAAGCATTACCCACTATATCCTTGAACACATCTCCTGGCTTGTAGAAATCGGAGAGACCAAAGTCAATGGTTTTGAGAGGAGAGTTCTCATCTTTGTTCAACAACAGAAAGTTCTCAGGCTTTAAATCCTTCTGAATAACCCCCATGGAATGACAAGTAGGCACAATCTGAACGATGGTTCTCAACAAAGAAGCAGCTGCCCTCTCCGGGTAATTTCATGTAGCAATAATCCTATCGAACAACTCTCCACTGGCATAAAGCCCCATGACCAAATGCACAGAATGCTTATCCTCAAAAGCTCCACAATGTTTGGCTGGCCACTCAGGTGATGCATTATATGCACTTTCCTTCTTACATCCTCAATGTCTTTTTTGTTCACAAGCTTCCTTTTAACAATGGTCTTGCAAGCAAATTGCTCACATTTTGTCTATATATTTATTTTTGTATATATTAAACACTTTCTTCCATCCTGTTCTCATTACAATCTCTTCTGTTTGCATTACTCTGTTGCATTTTAGCAGAAGAAAGAAAAAACACAAAGGTTATCAAGACTACAACTAGAGCCTACTCAAATCAAACAAGTAACTAATCAATGTTTTTCACTGCAAGACACAGAAACGTTCATACCTTAAGTTACCATTCCTTATGTGGGAATCTATATATATATATACTATAATAAAAGGTGGATATGAGAG
>CAJHQP010005972.1:0-41740 GCA_905132765.1 Moricandia arvensis
TGATCTCAAGTTAAACAAAAGATTCGTTTATTTGTTTTGGTATACTATCTTGGTTATTATTCAATGTTATCTTCTGTATTAGTGGAAATAATCTCCTGAGCTTTTTAAAAGAGTAAGTTAGATAGTTTGCTTAATGATGATACGACGTGGTTATTAAGATGGCAACAAACAATGTCGTGGCCGAATATAATTAGGTCATCTGTGCGGCACATTTGTTGATTTATTAGTGTTTTCAAAGTTATATAAAATGCGGGCTTATCTTCTTTTTCTTCTCACCTTTCCATTTAAGGATAAGCTTCGGACAACAGCAATCTCGCTTACTTATCCTAATTAAGGATAATACAGGATGTTATGATTACTATATACCCTTTTTTTAACCAACACTGTGTATACTCTATTCAAATTTCGCTTACTTGTCCAATGATATTTGTAATGTATTTCATTTTTCTTGTGGTTAACATTTATGTATTCACCAATCAGAGTGGACTGCATGCGTATAGGATATATATATATATATATATATATATATATATATATAAACTTCTAAATTTGTAAGAAAAAATATTTTATTAAAAATTTTACTAAACTTCTAAAACCTCAAAATTTTCAAGGTTGATCTTGCTTTAGCATTCAGGAACCCATTTAAATTCGGATAGGATATTCCAGTGTTTTGAGTTTATTGACCTTTGTTCCATTCATATAATTTATAAATACGAGTCAAACTCGGTTGATAAGATATACTTTGTAATACATCTTCAAATCCATAAATAACTATATATATAATTTGGTTTCAGACTATACGGGTTCAGATATACCAAAATAAAATTTTTAATTTAAAAGAAAAACATAAACAGCAAAATACGTATCTCAATAGAAATCAATGAAACACAAGTTAAACACTAAAATACTAAAAATGATTTTCAATATAGATATTTGGTCCCTTTATACACTAGCATGTGACATGACCATTATGCTGACTCCTCTTAAAACCATTAAAACACAACATTTGGAGACAATATCCACCTTATAGTTAGAGCACATTGTAGCATTTTTATTTTAGTGGGCAAATTATGAAACAAAGATCAGAACAAAGAGATAATTATAAACAACTTGAATTCAAGTTTTTTGGAGTTATATGTGTGGGTTCGGTTAACAACACTTCAAATTCATTACTCTACTTACTCCATTCAGTTATTTTTACGTTGCGAATCAGACACAAATTAGTTTTTTGGTTCGAGTTATGTTTTGGATTTCGTTTTTTAGATTTTATGCATAGACCTACATGCTTAAAGAAATTTTGTATCTAAGCTTAAGTATGAAGAAAGATAATCCAATACGATCCTTGCCAGACACACCAATTTTTAGGTGAGTTTTTTTTTGGAACACTAACTGCGTGTATTTGCGGTAGTATAAGATGCATTTAGTAAATATTGGGAAACTATCATGCAAGCCTAAGATGCATTTAGTAAATATTGGGAAACTATCATGCAAGCCTAGCTTACCTTGCGTGGATTTAGAGCTGACACTGCCTTTATCGTAGTGTTAATGATGTTCGTCATGCACACATAAGAGGTATGTAAAGGTTTTCAGAACTTCTGATTATACAACAACTTTAGCTAATATTTTAGGAGAAACAGTAATATATCTATACAAGTAAAAATAATTATAATTTAACATGTATTGATTGTTATCTAATCTTGACAAAGATATCTTAGAACCAATCTCATGGCTGTATCAATCTGGTCAGCTGAGCTACTGTGAGAAACTTGAACCTACTTTGTTTGAACTTGATCGCGAATTAAAGTGATAATTAAGTGAAATGTATGTTTACCCAAAGGTAAAACACATGATTAGTACATAGATATGTGACATTAACCTTGTCATAATACAAACCAATTGTCAAATTTTAGATTGGAGGTCACATATTTTTGAAAATAGTTGAACTATACGATTTTCTTTCTATATTTCAACATAGAAGAAACAAATACTAGTTTGTAAGTACTTGTTAACATAGTTTTACTATGGTTAGAAGCGATATAATCATATAAATTTAAAACCTAATGACTAAGCAAACTGTACTGGCCCAATTCATATCGTTTATTCATAGTTAAAGGCCAGTGTCCATGTACTTTCCAAGAAAATAGATAGGTCTCATACTCTCATGTAAGATTAAAAGTGGACGTTAGGCCCAGACGAAAAATAAGGGAAGAACATGTCAGCATCACTGGTCCGACCCAGACCTACTGAGACACGTGTAGATCTGCACCTCCCTCGCACGTTGAAAATGAAGACGACCCCAGAGTGACAATTGAATTGCTGAACACCATAAGAAGGACCAATACACGATACGAGTCACATCGAAATAAAAATGGAAATATTGAAAAATCATAAAATGCACATCTGCCAAATACATTAATTGTCAACTAAATTACATTTTTGGACCGTGACATGGTCATTACCGCATGACTCATACAATATTTTGGACGGTCGAAAGGCCAAAGCTCGCACGCAATTATTGTTGGGAAAATTACCCAATATTCTTCATGAGATGAAGATGGGATTTAGACAACTAAGAGTTTAAGAAAAAGACTCTTAATATTTAGGAAAGGGATTTACTACAAAATATGAAATTTTAGGAAACTCTCTATTACAAGTGTTTTTCTCTCTTGTTTTCTTTTTGCTTGATGGTTACAAATGGTGCTAAGCACCCCTATTTATACTAGTGAGAGGCTAACTACAACAACTTCTACACACTTCTTTTTCTACACACATCCATTTTCACACACTTCTTTTTCTACACACTTCTTCATCTTTCTCCATTCTTCTCTAGATTTTTCTTCTTCTTGGGCTAAGGTTAATTATGATTTGTTTTGGGCTTAAGGAGGAAAAACCCAACAAATCTCCCCCTTTCCGACGTAGCCCGAAACCATTGTCATGCCGGTGCCTTTGCAGCAATCTTCAAACTTCTTGATCGGTAATACTTTGGTCATAAAATCTTACCAGTTTTCATTTGTGTGTACTTTGTTGAGATGTATGAACTTCTCTTCAAGAACTTCTCGTATCCAATGATGCCGAATATCAATGTGCTTTGAGCGAGAATGAAACGTTGGATTCTTTGCTAAGTGAATAGCACTTTGGTTGTCACACAGTAAGTTGTACTTGTCTTGCTTTACTCCCAACTCAAGTAAGAAGTTCTTCATCCATAACATCTCCTTGCATGCTTCCGTTGCTGCGATATACTCTGCTTCCGTGGTGGATAAGGCAACACACTTTTGTAGCTTCGATTGCCAGGAGACAGCTCCCCCTGCAAAGGTAATCACAAATCCTGAAGTTGATTTTCTCGAGTCTTTATCACCAGCCCAATCTGCATCGGTGTAACCGTTCAACTCAAGTTTTCCATTGCCAAAGCATAGACACCTCTTCGTTGTGCCTCGTAGATAGCGTAGGATCCATTTAACTGCTTTCCCAATGCTCCTTTCCTGGATTTGCTAGAAAGCGACTCACAACTCCTACAGCATAGGCAATGTCGGGTCTGGTGCACACCATGGCATACATGAGACTGCCCACTGCTGATGCATATGGGGTAGTCTTCATTTCTTCTTTCTCCTTCTCACTTGTTGGACTTTGTTCTGAATTTAACTTGAAATGTCCAGCAAGTGGAGTATTTACTGGCTTTGCTTTGTGCATGTTGAATCTCTCCAACACCCTTTCAATATATCGTTCTTGGGACAACCATAAAAGTTTATTTGGTCTGTCCCGAGTGATCTTCATTCCAAGAATCTGTTTCGCTTGCCCCAAATCTTTCATAGCAAAAGACTTTCCTAAGTCTTCCTTCAATGCGGCTATCTTGTTGCGGTCTTGGCCCACAATCAGCATATCATCAACATAGAGTAATAATATGAGAAAGTCGCCGCTTGCGTACCTCTTTATGAAAGTGCAATGATCATTCTTGGTTTTCTTGAAGTTATGATCCACCATGAAAGAGTCAAACTTCTTGTACCATTGTCTTGGGGCTTGCTTGAGACCATAAAGGCTATTCTTTAATCGGCATACCAAGTCTTCTTTTCCTGGGACCTTGAATCCTTCGGATTGCTCCATATAGATTTCCTCCTCGAGGTCACCATGTAGAAAGGCTGTCTTAACATCGAGTTGTTCAATCTCTAAGTCTAGGACCGCAGCTAGACCAAGAACCACTCGGATAGAGGACATCTTCACCACTGGAGAAAATATTTCTTCAAAATCTATGCCTTTCTTCTGGTTGAATCCTTTCACAACCAATCGGGCTTTGTATCTTGGATTTGAGCTTCTCTCCTCATACTTCAACTTGTACACCCACTTGTTTTTCAAGGCTCTCTTTCCTTTTGGTAGCTTCATTAACTCATAGGTGTGATTGTCTTGCAAGGATTGCATCTCATCTTGCATAGCTTCTACCCATTTGTCTTTGTGAATGTCTCCTATAGCCTCCTCATAGCTTTGTGCTCCCCCTCATCTGTAAGATTCACATACTCATCTCGATAGTATCTTACAGATGGTCTTGTCTCTCTTCCAGATCTTCTTGGCTCATGTTCTTCCTCTGGATCCATTTGCTCTTCTTCTTCGCTTTCATCACCATTTAAATCCATGATGGGACCCTCTTCGCCATCTCCTCCAATAACTTGTTCATGATCTTGGGGCTTATGAGAATCTTCACTCCTTACAACCCTTAGCTTTGGTTTCTCTGATTTATTGATGTCTTCGATTGTTTGATCTTCGAAGAAAACAACATCTCTACTCCGAATCACTTTCCTGTTAATTAGATCCCAAAGCCGATAGCCAAAATCATCCTTTGGTGAACCAAGGTAGATGCACTCTTTAGTTTTAGAGTCTAACTTGGCTCGTTCATCCTTAGGAATGTGGACGAATGCTCTACACCCGAACACCTTTAAATGGTTGTAGGAGACCTTCTTACCCGACCAAACTTCCTCCGGAATATCTCCTTACAAAGGAACTGATGGTGTAAGATTTATAATATCCACTGCAGTCTTTAAAGCTTCTCCCCAAAATGGCTTGGGTAGTTTAGCGTGAGAGAGCATGCACCGAACTCTTTCTATAATCGTCCGATTCATTCTTTTAGCAAGCCCATTCAATTGTGGCGTCTTTGGTGGTGTCTTCTCCATTCTGATTCCATGAGCTTTGCAAAATGCTTCAAAAGGACCCCGGTACTCTCCACCATTGTCTGATCGAATACACTTGAGTTTTTTGACCCGTACTTCTTTCTGCTTGGGCTACAAACTCCTTGAAAGCATCTAGAACTTGATCTTTTGTCTTCAAAAGGTATACCCATACCTTCCTTGAATGGTCATCAATAAAGGTGACGAAATATGATGCACCTCCATTTGATTTCTCAGACATGGAGCATACATCAGTATGCACTAGATCAAGAATATGCTTCCTTCTCGTGGGTGTAGAAGATCTTCTGAAAGCGACTCTATGTTGTTTTCCGGCTAAGCAATGATGACATGGTGTGAGATACGTACCTCTCATATCAGGAATAGGTTTCTTGCGAGAAAGTATATTAAGACCTTTCTCACTCATATGCCCAAGTCTCCGGTGCCATGTATCCATGTCGTCGCTTGCAACATTAACTTCCTCATTGCAAAGCTTGGCTTGTGTTACGTATAATGAGCCTTGTTTTCTTCCTCGAGCCATGATCAAACTCTCTTTGGTTAGCTTCCACTTGCCACTGCCAAAGTGGCTATCAAAACCGGCATCATCAAGCTTCCCTGTTGATATGAGATTGAGTCTCATATCGGGAATATGTCTCACATCCTTAAGAACTATCTTACACCCAGTGTTTGATGTAAGAATAACATCCCCCTTTCCAACGATCTTGCTTCTTCCTTGGTTTCCCATTTGAACATCACCAAAGTCACCACTTTGGTAGGTTGTGAAGAAGCTTCCATGAGGGGTGACGTGAAAAGAAGCACCAGAATCAACGATCCATGAGCTATCATCAGGGCTAAGATTACATTCTCCAACGAGATATAGGTCTTTGCTCTGGTCTTCAACAATGGTGGTAGTCTTGTCTTCATGCTTCTTCGGAGGATTGAACCGGTCTGGTTTAATATTACCTGCTTGTTGATCTTTCTTGAAAAACCGACACTCCGACTTCATGTGGTTCGGCTTGCCACAATAGTAGCAGGTTACTCTTGTTCGTGACTTGGATCTTCTTCGAGATTGGTCTCGTCCTCTGCTTCTGTTGTGAACACGAGTCTCCTCTCTACCTCTTCTATCAACAATGTTGGCTTCTGAATAAGAACTCGAGTCTCGTTCCTTCCTCCGGACTTCTTCATTTAGAAGGCTATCACTGACGGTGTCCATGGTAAGCTTTCCCTCCGGTGCTGAATTGCTTAGAGTGACAACTAGTGTGTCCCAACTCTCCGGTAGTGAACTAAGGAGTAAAAGGGCTTGCATTTCATCTTCAACCTTCATATCAACTTTGTTAAGCTGATTTACGAGTCCCTTGAAATTATTCAAGTGCTCCATCATGTTTTGGCCATCCTTGTACTCCAACTTTACCAACCGTCGGACAAGAAGAGCTTTGTTTCGAGGCGTTTTCTTTTGAATCATAGACTCAAGCTTTGTCCATAATTCATAAGCATTTGTATAGGTAGATACATGTTCAAAGAGAGATCGGTCAATGTACTTACGGATTACAGCAACCGCCTTTCGGTTTAGTACTTCCCATGTTTTGTCATCCTTTCCTTCCGGCTTCTCCTCCATGATGATGGGTTCGTGTAAATCCTTACAATAAAGGTGGTCTTCCATCATCGGTTTCCAATAAGAGTAGTTGTCTGTCGTGAGTTTGAACATGTCACCTTCAACGGTAACGGTAGCCTCCATCTTGATTCACACGGGATCTTGAAGATATGTTTGAGCCTAGCTCTGATACCACTTGTTGGGAAAATTACCCAATATTCTTCGTGAGATGAAGATGGGATTTAGACAACTAAGAGTTTAAGAAAAAGACTCTTAATATTTAGGAAAGGGATTTACTACAAAATATGAAATTTTAGGAAACTCTCTCTTACAAGTGTTTTTCTCTCTTGTTTTTCCTTTTGCTTGATGGTTACAAATGGTGCTAAGCACCCCTATTTATACTAGTGAGAGGCTAACTACAACAACTTCTACACACTTCTTTTTCTACACACATCCATTTCCACACACTTCTTTTTCTACACACTTCTTCATCTTTCTCCATTCTTCTCTAGATTTTTCTTCTTCTTGGGCTAAGGTTAATTATGATTTGTTTTGGGCTTAAGGAGGAAAAACCCAACAATTATGTCATCGCACTCAACCCATTACCATTAGGCCACCAGAAAGCTACACATAACATAAAAATTGCTAATATTTTCGCCTAAAATTACCAACAAAATTGAGTTAACATGATGGGTTTAACTCTTAAAAGATGAGTTTAGTGAAATGAATAATTGTAAACTCCAAGAAAGAAAAGGAGAAGAGCATGTGAACCAATGAATGTGTTGAAAGCAAAGTGACAAATGGAGAGAAGAACTCGAAAAGCAATGCAAATATATTGACTCTTGAGTTTTTCAATATTGAACAGTGTCCGTTCTCCAAGACAAATTTTTAAAATAAAAGCTTAAATTAGAGTTATTCGAATAATAAATTAGAAAGTAGTAACGTATTGACCGAGAACCAAAAAAGAAATTTATTCTGCCTTTTGGACATCTTAAGCATTAGGCAAATTCTCAAACTGATAAAAGAATATTTTCTCTAAAATTATTCCTAACAAAAAAAAAGAATATTATTCATATATAGTCAGTGAAAGGATCATTGCCGTGTGATGATGAAATAATCTCTCAACCACAAATCTCGCAGCTGATTGAAAGAAAAAAATGTTTTGTGCTCCGTTGAAGAAGAGGAAACAAAACGTTGTCGTTTACTTTGTCAAACCACATAACACGTTGAAAACTTGAAACTATCGAAAGATGGGTTTCAACATGACGACGAAGTCTTATTATAGTTCTTGTCTTGGTTTGAAGCAGTTTATGTACGGAAACACTTTCACGACTCTCGATGCTATCTGGGTTTCTCTCTGTAATCTCTTCTTCCTCCTTCTCTCCTCCATCTTCAGGTACTGTATACACGTTTCTTTTAGCTTCTTGCCTCTTCTTGTTCCTTCTCTGTTTTTGATTAATGGGTTTTGTTTTCTTAGAGTTCATTCAGACAAAGAGACAAGCTTGGTCGTGGCTAAGACGAATCATAACAACAAACCAAGAGAGTCCTCTGTTGATGAGAGTTCTCTGGTTTCTATCAGCAAGAGATGCGATTATTTACCCGACAAGAGCATCACTTGTTATGTAGAAGAACCTAAAGCTCTCTGCTTTGTGTTTCCTGGTTATAACTCCTCTACTGTTCAGAAGGAGATGAAGATGGTGGAGAAACCGTTTATACTTGACGACAACAAGTTGGTGACATCACTATCCGAAGGTTATTTTATAAAGGAACACGTGAAGGAAGAAGACATGTTGGTTTATGAGTTCATGAGTTGTGGTGTCTTAAAAGGACTATTAACTCACGAGAGTTTTGTTGGTAGTGAAGATTATAACTTGTTGGATGATGAGGATGAGTTCATAGAACTCAACCCAAGCTTCCAGGTTAGAGAAGAAGAAGAAGAAGAGTTAAAGATGGGTTTTGAAGAAGAACAAGAAGTATATTATTCAGATGATGATTCAGATGATGAGTATGAGCATAGTGATGTGATTGAGAAACTGAAAACAGAGATAAGAACAGCGAGAACAGGAGGGTTATGCACCATTCTTGAGGAATCAGAGACTCCATTACAAGACCTGAAACCACTCAAGATCGAACCAAAACAAGATCAGTTCAAAGACATGATCGGTGAGATTCACAAGGTTTACAAGAACTATGCTGTTAAAATGAGAAAGCTAGACGTCATTGATTCACAAACAATGCATTCCATCAGTAAGTCAACATCTCTTTCTAACATATACTATTAACATATATTAGCAATAACATCTCTTTAGAATCTTGTCTGGTGAGGTCATATGGTTGACGAATGTCTCTTTCCTTGTTAAATATTGTCTCAACTACTCACTCTACACTATTTTATTTTTGATTTGACAGGTTTGCTAAAGCTAAAAGATTCATCTAAACCAAACAGTAACATTGTTAAACCGGTTAAGTCTCCTCTATGGCCATTCAAGAAACATAAGCTTGAGTGTGACCCTATTGAGAGACTTGTGAAAGAAGCGAGCAGAGACTTTGAGACTGTCTACGTGAGCCAGCTCTGTCTCTCCTGGGAGATGCTTCGTTGGCAATACACAAAGGTCTTGGAACTTGATTCTCACGTTGCTACTACTAGTACTACTTATCAATACAACTTAGTAGCTGGAGAGTTTCAACTGTTTCAAGTTCTGGTTCAACGGTTTGTGGAGAATGAACCGTTTCAAAACTCATCTAGAGTTGAGACTTACTTGAAGAACCGTCGTCATTTCCATAACTTCCTTCAGATTCCACTTGTTAGAGGTAACAAATTGTTTATATTTTCGTCACACTTGAGTTTATCATGAATGCTAATGGTTTTGAGTGTTTATCAGATGATCGTTCTTCAAAGAGTAATAAGAAGTGTAGAAACGAAGGGGACTTTGCAGTTAAGATTGAGACTTTAAGAGAGATTGTTCTAGAATCAATGCGTGTATTCTGGGAGTTTCTTGGTGCAGACAAAGATGAGTTTAGTTCTGTAATGAAAGTTTCTCACCAAACACAAGTATCTCCACAAGATCCTCTAGATCTTGAGCTCTTGACAGATATGAGAACCCATCTCCAAAAGGTCTTTATTTAGCTCTTCTTTCATTGTGTAATAGCACATTAATGTTTGTTTCTTACTCAAGACCATGTTCTTGGCCTCTTATGTAGAAGGAGAAGAAGCTAAAGGAGATACTGAGAAGCCAATGCTGCATAGTGAAGAAGTTAAAGAAGAATGAGTCAAGGAGTAGTAGTGTAAGAGTGAAGGATGAGTTACTGATAGCTCAAATAGAACTGAAAGTTGTTTCAAGAGTGATGACCATGTCAAAGCTGACGACTGAGAAGTTGGTTTGGTGTCAGGAGAAACTGAACAGGATGAGTTTCCATGGTCGGAAGATTCACATGGAACCTTCTTTCTCCTTGTTACCTTGTTAGAGTTGCCTATGCTTAGATATTAGATCAGATCCAGGAAGATGGTTTTTTAATTATCCTTGTTCCTGAGAAAGAATGTTAGAGCTACTGAATGTTCTGGGGTTATCTTAGTTTTGTTATGTTCTCTTGTGTATTACTGTTACCAGAGAATGAATTTTGATCTAGAACAACATAAAGTAATGGTTGTCTTAGATTGTAGTAGCAATGTTGTTACATGATTGTTCTTGTTTTAGTTCAGAACAATTGTAGCTCTACTTGCATTCATAGTTCAAGTCCTTGACTCATATAGTTTCTACTAAGATGAAAAACTAGTAAATAAATAGTAAATGTGGAAGAACAATTGTTTTGTATAAACAGTAAGACATATTTACTTTAACTCAGTCTCTTTTTTTTAAGAAAAAAAACTCAACAACAACTCTAGTATTATAACTTCAAAAGATTTTAACTCACCATACAAATAATAATGTAATTTAGTAACACTTAAAAACATTAAGTTAGCTCTTAGGCTACCCGAAGTAACATCGCTGTATTTTTCACCACTCTACACCGAGTCCAATTCACTACCCGAGTTGAAATTAACATAACTACACCAAATTTATCCACATAAGAGCTGTTTTTCATCATCTAGTTAACTGAATAGACAGAGAAGTAAAACGACTTTGGTTTAATTCAGAACACATAATAATACCCAAAATCAAACCTAACAACCTTGAGTTCCAAACCAAACCGAAAAAATATATCACAGGCATTTTTCAAAACCAAATAAACCAGCTCTAGTCCAAACCAAAGACCAAACCAAAGAAATGTATGTGGGCTTGGTCCGGGAACTTAAGCCGGACTCGTACATGGGCTTAGAAATCTCTGTATATATAAATAACTAAGAGGACTATTATGTAAAAGCCCAAAAAGCCTGTATGTAACCCAAATTAACAAATCTCGTCCGTTGATTATCAAACTACAAGATAATCCAGTCCGTCCATTCTAGGGCATAAGGGAGTTGTAGAAGTAGCAAGGACTTTAAATAGATATTACAGCTTATAAAGCACACTTCTCGCTCCGTCAAGCCAAAAAACCCTAAGAGGAGGAGAGTGTGAAGAGCAAGCTGACAAAATGGTGCAGCGTCTTGTATACCGTTCCCGTCACAGCTACGCCACCAAATCTAACCAGCACAGGATCGTCAAAACCCCTGGTCAGTTTCTCAAAACCAAACTCCCGATCGATCTATTAGAGTGTGTTTTGTAATGTTTTGACATGTTTGGTTTTGTTGCAGGTGGTAAATTGACATACCAGACCACTAAGAAGCGTGCAAGTGGACCCAAATGCCCTGTCACCGGCAAGCGTATTCAGGGTGTAAGTCTTTTGATTCTTATATATCTGTTGTGTTTGGTTTTAGATGTGCACATGAGTTTAATGTGTTAGATTGATTGTTGATGATGTTATTGTATGGATCAATGCAAATGTACTAGCTTGGTTGTTTTGGTTCGTGCTTATTGACGGTCTTGTGCTGGTTAGATGAATCCCCACATCAGGACATAACTTTATCATAAGCTAGATTTAGTGCCGCCTTGTCTTTGTAAAGTTTTGTCCTTTTTTATATAAGGACATTACTGTTTTACTTGGTGGCAGAAACTTTAATCATTGTTAATATTATTACATGTATAGCTTGAATGAACATTTAAGTAAAGAAAACATCTTTCATTACGGAACATGTCTGGTTCTTCAATAGTTCTTCAAAGTTCTTTTCATGTCTTGTTCTTTTCATATGGGTGTCAGTTTAGTTGGTTGTGTATGTGATTGACATTTCTATTGGTTATTAGTTGTAGTTTCATTCAAGTCTAACTAATCTGTCTTTGTTGGTTTAGATCCCTCACTTGAGGCCTGCTGAGTACAAGAGATCTCGATTGTCAAGGAACAGGAGAACCGTGAACCGTGCTTACGGTGGTGTTTTGTCCGCTTTGGCTGTTAGAGAAAGGTTTGTTCTTGGTCTCATTTGTTTAGACTAAACATGTAATTAACAAATCTAACTTGTGTTTTTCTTGGCTTTTTTTTATGTCTTGGTGTTTACAGAATCGTACGTGCTTTCCTTGTTGAGGAGCAAAAGATAGTGAAGAAGGTGTTGAAGCTTCAAAAGGCCAAGGAAAAGGTTGCCCCCAAGAGCTAGATCCTCTTAAGCTTTTTTTTAAACATTGTCTACTCAGCCAAATTCTCAAAACTTTTTGTATTCGTTTGCCTGACTTTGTCGACATTTCTCAAATGTTTGGTTATGGTTTCTCGTTTAAATACTGCGTTTAACACAATTCACGTTTTTACTCTGCTTCTTTGGTGTTTAGAAGTCACGTCAATAGTTTTTCATTTGCCGATCTTTACCAATACTATTGTGACAAAAAGGCAAAAGTCATGTTCCAACATAAATGGAAATATAACTTCCTTGTTACAACTCAACTATCTCTGATGCATTTCAGTGTGACAATGGTCATATAGATGCAGAATTATTGAGAAACTTGTAGAAGCAATCATTGTCTCATGCTGAAACGCAACACATGGTCTGCACCGACAAGGTCTCTTATGGCAGAGTTAATGCGTGTTTATGTTCAACACATGGTAATGCGTGTCTGCACCAACATGTTTAGTCCATCAGAAGGAGTGCAGTTTGGCTTCATGCTACTGTCCTGCACCAGATTGCAACTACGCCGGCTTGTATAAGGATCTCTACCGTCGCTACCATGCTAATCACAGGGACACATAGGATCAGTTCACCTGTGGCTTTACCAGTGACGCATGATTGTATGTGACTGAACTGTATAGCACCATCTGCTTCAGGTTTGTGGAGCTCTCCTATCATCTCTAGTACTTGTACGGAGGTAAAACTATGTCGTTTGGAGTGGGTGAAATGGACAGGATTCAGAAAGTGAGCTTCCAAGCACTTGATGACTTAATGTGTTCCCTCACTGTTTCTTGGTGTGTGGGTTAATTTGAAGATAAAGATATGTATCCACCTGCTAGGAGAAGAACAAGAAGAAGCTGAAAGAAGAACATGTTGAAACTAGACTTAACACATCAACATGTGATTCTTCTGAACACATCTTAAATGTGCGTGAGAGACCTTGATTTATAAATAAGTAATTAAATAAAAAGGTTGTTGTACAAATCGCATAGTACATGCAAACCAAAACAGAGTAGAACAACAACTCAATAACGTATATATACAAATCTCAAGCTCCATCCAGCTAATCCCATCGTCAGAATATAAGGCAAAATGCAAAATCCACAACACAAAGTATCCATCATCCAGTATCCAAACCATTACTCAATCATCCTTCAAATCTTTAGTGGGACGTGCTTCAAATCCACCATCTTCTCTCTTCTCAAGAGAGTAAGGCATGTAAGTTCCAAGAATCTGATCCCACATGGAAAAGAAAGGCTGAGAGAAATTGTACTTGGTCCCATAAAGCTGATGATGCACATCATGGTAAGCCGAGTTGTTCTTGAACACCATATGGAACAGGTTTCCAGGGAGGCAGAGACCACAATGGTCGTCCACAGTCTTGATCGTGGCGAAGGAGAAGAAGAAGATAGAAGTTCTTGGTGACATACCAGAGATTAGGAAAGACAAGGCGCCTCCTACTGTATCCAATAGAAGGCCTTCCACTGGATGGTTGTATAAAGCTCCATAGGCATAAGGGACGATGAGACGGTGGTGTTGAGAGTGGATGTGTTTGTAAAGGAACTTGTTGTGGTGCATGTAACGGTGCATGAAGTATTGCCATGTGTCGAGGACTATCATGGCGATCACAAATTGTCTGGTTAGGACTAAAAGAGAAAACTGTTGCGGTTTGTCTGCTTCCGCATCACTTCCTGTGACCTGTGTAGACAACGGAAAAGCATGTTTGAAGAGGGTTTACAACGAAAACCATAGAAGAAGAAAATAAGATACTCCATGGTATTAATGAATCAATCTATTAGAGACATGTCTAGTAAGAAAACTATATTTATCAAAGACATGTCTAGCAAACCACACGCTGACATTACACGAACTCATGAAACAAAGAATCTATGTTGCTGCTTCAAAGAATATAACAACACATAGTAACTAGTTTGTAGTCTCTATTCACCAATATATTTCTTTTCCTATTTAAGTATTGTTTTATTGGTCGAGTATAGTCTACTCATAAGATAAGCTGATAAGTGCCGAGAACCAAGATCTTCCTTTATTCCTCTCTGAATCAGAATACATTTAATGATCTTAAGACAAACCATAGCAAAGATAGACCCCTGGGGTCAATTCTAGAGCATCCTAAACACCCCAAAGACTCTCAAAGCAATCGCCAATCACTCGAAAGCTCTCCTCTTTAACCCCTGTCTATACTCATGCTTTCCTCTAAAGCTTTAACCATCACTGATTCTGAAATGACCAGTCTCATTAACAGGTCATCAAAGATTGAGAGTTACTCAACTAGAGGGAGGAGAAAAGGAACTAAACAGCCAATCTATGATCTGGCTTTAAGATACAAAAGCCCTTTCTTCTAGCTTCTTAGCTTTAGATTCATATCAAACCCCCAAAACCTAACTTGTTCAAACAAAACTGCAACTTTTACCAACATTCCATCCAACAATAAGAATCATTTAATGCAGAAACTCAAAAGATTCAACCTTTTTCACATAAACCAATCCTCACCATCCACACACGTCACCACATAAACGTCACCATCAGATATCAAAACCACCCAAAAGGTAGATTCGCATTAAAAGTTCGAAAGTTTGAAACTTTACCGTGAACAAGAGGATAGCGACAGCAGCTTGAACGACCTGTTGAAGAAGAACCCCTTTCACCACGGTTGATTTCGAGACGAGATTCTTCTCTTCCTCCTCGGCCTTTGAATGCAATCTGTACCTCTCGAGAGAAGATAGCAACACGTAGATCCCAGAGTACAGCCAGTACACAACAATCGGAGCAACCGTACCTAGCAATTCGTCTGAAACAGAGAGACCCATCGTCGCTGATCGCGTTTATCTCAGCTTCAGATCATTCATCAACCGAATGAAATTTAAGGGTTTTTCAGGAAAGGAGAGAAGATTCGTAAAGTTTTGATTTTTCTTCTTCTTCAAATTGATTTTTTATTTTTGAATAGAAAAATGAAGAACAATGAATGATTGATTAGGGTTTTGTGTTCGAGTTGACAAATCAACGGAGAGACAAAACAACACTCGTGTTTGTCCGCGAGATACGTGGCGGAAGGCCAGTCATTAAAATAAAATATCTTAGTGAGAGTTTGCTTACCTGGCTTCATCTAGAGCAATAAAAACTTCTTTTTTTGGTCGAAAAGCAATGAAAACTATTGTATGAGATTTTTAATTTTGCGAAAAACCAAATTAAAATATCTATTTCAAAATATATTAAAAGTTGAGTTTTTTGTTAATAAATTTATAATTAAATATATATATATATATATATATATATGTATGTATATATGTACGTATGTATTTTAGTAACCCTGAAACTAGAATCTATTGTTGGGGTGCTCAAATAATGTTAGATTTTGTAACAAATATTTAGCTTATGTGATTCTTATGGTCTGCTTCTGCAATGTCGTCCGCTAAAACTAGGCCGCATAAGTTCGAAGTTGGTTTTGTAAATTTGAATGAAGAATGTTGAATATTCAATTCTTCACAATTAATAAAAATTTGAAACTTCTTGTCATGATCTTCTGACTTATGTACAATCTATGCAGTCATGGACATATAGTGAGATAAAATTGTTTGTATAGATCATCCCACTCCCAATTAATTAAAAAAATATAATACTAATTATTTATGAATTGTTTCAAATCTCATAAATCTTTGCCCTGAATACCAGACAATCTCATTTTTCTTTTCATCTCCACTAGTCATCTTAACCATTTACAATAACACATAAGATGATGATCCATGGAAGATAATTAGATAGAACGTTGTGGTCATTAGCCAGAGCAATTAGAAGAGAAACAATGCCATCTTTTTTCTGTTAACCAACAACCATTGTGGTAGAAACAAAAAGCACAAAGTTCACTAATAATATAAGCTGCCTTTGATACGAAGAGTTGTGATTGTATCAAGATTAACTCTTAACACCTCATAAACTGTACCAAGTTAATGGTAAGTGGTACATGTCATAGCAAGTAGTTAAAAGCTGCGCAGAATAGTTTTGGGAGATTATATTTGTGGTGTTCCTGAATATTACAAACTACAAAGGGAAGGAGTCTTCTTTAGTAAAACCAAATATGTATAATATATATAGAGAATGCGAATGATAATTAATAAAAAAGTCAAAGCATAGTCTGATAGAAATATAAATAGCAGTTCTTAGATAATGGGAGAATATTTGGTGGAAGAAACAACTTCAAATCCGATCTCAACGTTCAACGCGTCTTCCTTGTCCAAGTAAGACTTCCGAAGTTCAGCTAAAGACAAAAACTGAGGATAACCCCAAGACACGTTTTTTTCTTTGTACCAGTCGTTCACTGCAAGTGCAAGTAAATAATTTTATCAGTATATATATATATATATATATATATGTAGCTAAACTGTATCAACTGTGGTTTAGTTAGTGAGCAAACAGAAAAACATAATTAATGTAACTGTGTTTTAGAAGATACATTTGCGTTCAATGTGATTGGATCCAAGTGGGTCTAGAACTCGCAAATTTGCTTCCACGAAAACCTTCTCATCTGCTTTTAGGGTATCACTATCAGCTAACTGAAGAAAAAGGGATAACCATTTGCCATCTGCTATATCATCACCCTTCGGATACAGCTTAAGAGCCCTACAAAATAGTAATTATTGTGAACTTTTTAATCATTCATACATACACAAAATACATGCATGTGTCTTAAAACATACATTTTGTCCAATAAAATGTATGTATATATATATATGTACTCACCATTTTCTTGCTCCCATTAAGAAAGCTTTAGATGTGTATTGATCCTCTTTCAGCAGAGAAAAATTCTCAACTCTCCACAAGAACTTGGGGCCCTGGAGCTTCTCATTAAAAGATAAAATCTCCCAATTGGTAAGGGGTGAAGGAACAATGACATCGACACCAAACTCACACTGAGCTCCCTCAAAGACGTAACCATTATTAGGGTTGCTGAATGAATCATATGGAAGAACTTGCTGCAATCCCCTCACCGTTTTAAGTGCATTGAACCTCTTCACTTCCACATCTGAATATATAGAATATATTGATAACGTGAATATATATATATATAGAGAGGGAAGAATATGCAAAGTATTTTTTTTCTTTGATTATCCACAGTATCCGACAGCTGTTATCAACCGACTATTATGTATGCCCCAAGGGAACATGTTAAATCTCTGGTGGCCAAAAGGAATCGAACTGCGGATACCGTATTGAGTTTTTCTCTTTCAAATAAGATGCGAAGTATCTTACCTTGAATAGTAAAGTACTTGTTTTCTTTCTTGTTGTAGACAAAGAAAATGAGTTCCGCAAACACCTCACAGTTTGGTGCTGAGATCAAGCTTTTGCTGTCTATTTCCACGTACATTGAAATAAATCCTTTCCCATTGTCCTTTTCATTCCCTTTTGGGTATACGATCAGTTTCCTGTTTTTGTAGAAAACATAATATTAATGCCTTCATTAATAGGTAAATAACAACAATCCATGGGTTAAAAAGTATGGCTTCTTTAGTCTCAACGCTAGATTAGCAGATGATTCGTACCAGTTATATCCACAAGAGGAGAAAAGACGAGATTGGTATTTATCATTAGAGGATGTTGCGAACTTCTCAAGTTGTTTGAAGTTGTCAACCTTGAGGGAATACGAAGAAGGAGGATGCTCTCTCCACTTCTTCACAATTGTAGATACTACTTCTGAGCTTGAACCCATTATCTAGTCAAACGACGTGAAAGTCTATAAAATATAAACAAAGATCAGAATGTTCAATGTTCATATATGAGAAGTTAAAAGATGTTTTTAAAGCAAAGACGTTTCTTGGAAACAGTTATAACATTGGAGGGAAGGCGTAGCGGTCTCATATATAATGACTTTACTAGAGAACGAAGAGTCGTGCAATAGCAGACTTTTGATAATCAAATTTAAAGCTTCATGAAAAATCTTAACCAAGTCAAAAGGAGAAAAATACATAATACCAAAAGAGCAGACTTTTGATATTCAAATAAACGTAACGAGACCTGTAAGCATTCCAAAAGCATCCAAACTAAAATCCCAAAATCCAAAACCCTATAGTTAAAAGACTATTAGAATCTATGTACTTTTTGTCTTTATTGATCCTAGAAGAACTTATGTTACATAATTTTACCTTTAGGCAGTGGAAATTGCAGAACCTAGATGAATGAGACTAAAAGCAGACGAGACTTTAGATGTTTAGGTGCTTAAATTTTTAGGTTTTGTTTTTAGTAGAATCTTTGGGTATAAGGCTTAGAATTAATTAGAGAATACATATACCAGTATTATTTGTATCATATTGGGAACTAAAAGAATATGGAAGTTAAGGAAAAAAAGGAAAACGTAACTTTAATTAAAAAATCACAATATGTCAGTATACATATTTTATCATTGTTATTTGGGAAATTTTCAAAACTACCACTTTTCTTTTACCATTTTTCACTTTTATCTTTATTAAAGAGACATTTTCATAAATACCACTTTTTAAGAGGTAAATTTTTAAAAAATTAATTAAAATTCTAAATTTTACATTTCTAAACCCTACCCACCCTACCCTTACCCCTCAATTCTAAACCCTAAGTTTTAGATTGTTTTGAGGTTGTTCAGTTCCAACTTTATTGCCCATCGCTAGTCGTGACTCGTGAACCTAAGCATTGACACTACTAAGCAATAAGCATGCGTCATTTTTATCTGACTTAAAATACTCTTCATGTTTGAAGTGGAAATTTGAAAGACTAATGTAGAACATACGCAAATCTTTTTTGTCTACCAGGAAGATAAGTGTGGCAGCAACGGAATTATAGCCAGAGCAAAAATAACATCCACAGCTCCATGTTCCGAAACAACAAACTTCCTCACCGTCCTGAACCGGAAAGAAGCTCAGGTAATGACAGCCCCCACAAGCACGAGTATTGCAACCTGAATGGAAGTAGCAATTGTTCTGCTTATGTTACATATGTTAAAAAAAGATTCCACTATAATTAGAGTAACAATCTCACAAACTTTATATGACTTGATGAGCTAACAAGACGTCTCTCTCTATCTCGCTCACACTCTATCTACTCGTTTTCTAGTCGCTCGTTCGTTTCTGTTAATTAAATAACCATTGTGGTTAGAAACAAAAAGAACAAAGTTTCCTTACTAGGATGATTTTTTTTTAACACAAGCTGCTTTAAACTAGCCAAAAAATCTTTGATTGTACAAAGTTTAATTCACTCTTAACTATCCCTAAACTCTATGAAATCAGAAAAGACCCGAAGACAATCTTGACCCAGACCATACCAAGTTAGTGGCAACTGGTACATGTCGTAGCAGTAGTTAAGAGTTACAGAGAAAAGTTTTGGGAGATTATACTTTAATAGAACAAGATTTGTGGAAAAGAGAGAATTCGAGTGATAGTTGAAAACATAGTAGAATTGTCTAACAACAATATGGAAGTACTTAGGTAATTGGAGAATATTTGGTAGCAGAAGCAACTTCAAATTCGATCTCAACTTTCAAATCGTCTTCCTTGTCCAAGTAAGACTTCCGAAGTTCAGCTAAAGACAAAAACGAAGAATAACCCCAAGACATGTCTTTTTCTTTGTACCAGGTGGTTACTGCAAGTGCATAAAATTCTCAGTTATATCCAGCGAGAAGACTGTATCAACTATAAACTTTGGTTGAGTTAGTAAGAAAACAGAAAAGGAATGTAATGTAAATGTGTCTTAGAAAATACATGGGCGTTCAAAGTGACTGGATCTAAGTGGGTCTAGAACTCGCAAATTAGCTTGCACGAAAACCTTCTCATCTGCTTTTAGGGTATCACTATCAGCTAAATGAAGAAAAAGGGATAAACATTTGCCATCAGCTCTATCGACACCCTTCGGATACAGCTTAAGAACCCTACAAAATATTAATTATTATAAACTTGTTGACCATTCGTACAGACACAAACCCATATGCATGTGCATAAATACATAACTAGTTTATCCAATACTATATATATACTCACCATTTCCTTGCTCCCATTGAGAAAGTTTTCGATGTGTAATCATCCTCTTTCAACTGAGAAAATTTCTCAAGACTCCAAGAGAACTTTGGGTCATCGAGTTTCTCATTAAAAGAGAGGATTTCCCAATTGGTAAGTGGTGGAAGAACAATGACATCGACACCAAACTCACATTGATCTCCCTCAAAGACATAACCATTTCAGGGTTATTGAATGTATCATATGGAAGAACTTGGTGCAACCCCCACACCGCTTTAAGTGCATTGAACCTATTTACTTCTAGATCTGAACATATAAAATATATTGATGGCTAAAATATAAGTGAATAAACATATTAAAAAGAGAAGTAGCTTATGTACCTTGAATAGTAAAGTATTTGTTTTCTTTTTTGTTGTAGACAAAGAAAATGAGTTCCGCAAACACCTCACAGTTTGGTGCTGAGATCAAGCTTTGGCTGTCTATTTCCACATACATCGAAATGAATCCTTCCCCATTGTCCTTTTCGTTCCCTTTTGGGTATACGATCAGTTTCCTGTTTTTATAGAAAACATGTTAATGCCCTACTACTAGATACTTATATTAAGTTTAGAACAACAATGCATGTGTCAAAAAAGGCTGGTTAATCTCAAAGCTAAATGAGTAGTAATCCATAATTACCAGTTATATCCACTAGAGGAGAAAAGACGAGACTGGTATTTATCATCAGAGGACGTTGTGGACTTCTCAAGTTGTTTGAAGTTGTCAACCTTGAGGGAATACGAAGAAGGAGGATGCCCTCTCCACTTCTTCACCATTGTAGAAGATACTACTTCTGAGCTTGAACCCATTATCTAGTCAAACGAAGTGCAAGTCTATAAAAATATAAACAAAGATCAGAATGTTCAATGTTCACATATATAGAGAAATTAAAAGATGTTTTCAAGGCAAAGACGTTTCTTGGAAACAGATATAACACTGGATGGAAGGCGTAGCTGTTTCATATATAATGACTTTACTAGAGAACGAAGAGTCGTGCAATACCAGACTTTTGATAATCAAATTTAAAGCTTCATGAAAAATCTTAACCAAGTCAAAAGGAGAAAAATACATAATACCAAAAGAGCAGACTTTTGATAATCAAATAAACGTAACGAGGCCTGTAAGCATTCCATAACCATCCAACTTAAATCTCAAAATCCAAAACCTTTTAACTAAAAGACTATTAGCATCTGTTAAAAGACTATTAGCATCTGTTAAAAGACTATTAGCATCTATGTACCTTTTGTCTTTATTGATCCTAGAAGAACTTATGTTGGATATTCTTACCTTTAGACCTTGGCAATTGCAGAATCTATGATGAATAAGACTAGACGGAGACGGAGACTTTAGACGTTTAGGTGCTTAAGTTTTTACTTTTAGTCGAATCTTTAGGTATTAGGCTTAGAATTAATTAGAGCATATATATAAAATCTATACTATTATGTGTTTTCTTTTTTTCTGTTTTTTAATTTTAAGGTTTTATTAAAAGATTTGTTTTGAATAACAACACAATATATATATATATCGTAATTATCTTTTATTTTAAATATTTTTTAGTTTTTGGATAATTCTTATTATTATTAATTTTAATTATTTACCTAATAAAATAATTGAAATCATTCATATAAAATTAATAATTTTACTTGGTTAATATTTAGTTATATATATTCTGTTTTCTGTTTTTTTTTAATTTTAAACTTTTATTTAAATATTTTTTTTGGATAACAACACAATATATATATCACAATTATCTTTTTATTTTAAATAATTTTAGATTTTAGATAATTTTTATTATTAATAATTATAATTATTTATCTAATAAAAATAATTGAAATTCGTCATATAAAATTAATAATTTTACTTTAGTTATGTGTTTCTGTTTCTGTTTTTTTTTTAATTTTAAATTTTTATTAAAAGATTTGTTTTTGGATAACAACACAATATATATATATATATATATCATAATTATCTTTTTATTTTAAATATTTTTTTAGATTTTAGATAATTCTTATTATTATTAATTTTAATCATTTATCTAATAAAAATAATTAAAATTCATTTTTATATTTGAATAATTTAATATTTTATTCATTAAGGAAATAAACGATATTAACATCTCTAAAATTAATAATAATAAGAATTATCCAAAATCTAAAATATAAAGATAATTCTGATATATATATATATATATATATATTGTGTTGTTATACAAAAAAAATCTTTGGGAAATTTATCTGATAATTTTGAATTCTGATAATTTTACTTTAGTTATGTGTTTCTGTTTTCTGTTTTTTTTTTAATTTTTATTAAAAGATTTGTTTTGGATAACAACACAATATATATGTATATATATCATAATTATCTTTTTATTTTAAATATTTTTTTTAGATTTTGGATGATTCGTATTATTATTAATTTTAATTATTTATCTAATTAAAATAATTAAAATTTGTTTTTATATTTAAATAATTTAATATTTTATTTATTAAGGGCATAAACGATATTAATTCACTTCGCAAATAATAGTATAAATATACAGATTTTATCAATGTTATTGATTAATAAAGAAAATTATTGGGTTATCAGTTCAGTTTTCAACCAAACCAAAATATTTGGGTTAAGTAAGACACCAACCAGTTGAGTTATATATAGAACAAGGTTTGGTTCGGGTCGGTTTAACTTCGGTTGTTTTGAGTTGGTTGGGTTCAACTTTTTTGCCCATCCATAGTCGTGACTCGTGAACCTAAGCATTAACATTAGTAAGCAATAAGCATGCGTCATTTATCTCTGACTTTAAATACTATTCGTGTTTGAAGTGAAAATTTGAAAGGCGAATTTAGAACATGCGCAATAAAAAATTTGTCTACCTGGAAGATAAGTGTGGCAGCGACGGAACGCAAAGCACAGAGCAACACTACCATCCACACCTCCATGTTCCGAAACAACAAACTTCCTCACCGTCCAGAATCCGAAAGCAGCTCCTGTAATGACTATCCACACAAGCGCGAGTATGTATTGCAACCTGAGTGGAAAACAAAGTAGTAATTGTTCTGCTTATGTTACACATGTTAAAAAGGATTCCACTATATTTAGAGCAACAATCTCACAAGCTTTCTATGACTGATGAGCTAACAAGACGTCTCTCTCTACCTCGCTCATATTCTATCTACTCATTTTTTACTACCAAATAACCATTGTGGTAAGAAACAAAAGGGACCAATTATTTTTCATCACTAAGGGCATCTCCAACCCCACTCTATTTTCTACATTAAAATAGAATTTTGTGTAAAAAATACTCCAATGTTACACTATTTTATACTCTATAATAGAGTGAAAAATAGGTTTACTCTATATATAGAGTAATTTGTTTTTTCTTTGTTCATCACTTTATTTTTCACTATCAAATAGAGTATCATTGGAACAACAATCAACTCTATTATAGAGTCACTCTATTTTAGAGGAAAAGATAGTGTAAACCATTGGAGATGGTCTAAGCTGCTTTAAATTAGAAAAACTGTGATTACAAAGTTTATTTCAAACTCTAAAGTTAAGACTCACTTAAAGCAGAAAAGACCAGAAGCCATTCTCCATACCAAGTTAGTAGTTAATGGTACATGTTGTAGAACAGTGTTTGGAAATTAAACATGCCGTGTTCCTGAATAATAGTAAAAACTGCAAAGAAAGTTTTCTTTTAAGGACCAAATTTGTAGAAAATACAGCATTCAAGTGATAATTAAAAGAAAGTCGAAGATATTGTAGCATTGTCGAATATCAATATGGTAGTACTTCTTAGACAATGGGAGAATATTTGGTAGCAGAAACAACTTCAAATTCGATCTCAACTTTCAAAACGTCTTCTTTGTCCAAGTATGACTTCCGAAGTTCAGCTAAAGACAGAAACTGAACACAACCCCAACCCAATTCTTTTTCTTTGTGCCAATGGTTCACTGCAAGTGCAAGTACAAAGATTCTTAGTACATATATATCTAGCTAGAAGACAGAAAAAAAAAAGATAATCAATATAACAGTGTTTTTGACAATTACATTTGAATGTCTTATGATTGGATCCAAGTGGATCTAGAACTCGCAAATTTGCTTCCACGAAACCTTCTCATCTGCTTTTAGGGTATCACTATCCTCTAAATGAAGAAAAAGGGATAACCATTTTCCATCAGCTCTATCGTCACCCTTCGGATACAGCTTAAGAACCCTACAAAATAGTAGTTGTTATAAACTTGTTTACCATTCGTACAGACCACCCATATGCATGTGTATAAAGACATTACTAGTTTATCCATTACTATATATATACTCACCACTTCCCTTGCTCCCATTGAGAAAGTTTTCGATGTGTAATTCTCCTCTTCCAACTGAGAAAATTTCTCAACAGTCCAAGAGAACTTGGGGTCATCAGGAGTTTCTCATTAAAAGAGAGGATTTCCCAGTTGGTAAGTGGTGGAACAACAATGACATCAACACCAAACTCACATTGATCTCCCTCAAATACATAACCATCTTCAGGGTTATTGAATGTATCATATGGAAGAACTTGGTGCAACCCCCACACAGCTTTAAGTGCATTGAACCTATTTACTTCTAGATCTGAACATATAAAATATATTGATGGCTAAAATATAAGTGAATAAACATATTAAAAAAGAGAAGTAGCTTATGTACCTTGAATAGTAAAGTATTTGTTTTCTTTTTGTTGTAGACAAAGAAAATGAGTTCCGCAAACACCTCACAGTTTGGTGCTGATACCAAGCTTTTGCTGTCTATTTCCACGTACATTGAAATAAATCCCTTTCCCATTGTCCTTTTCATTCCCTTTTGGGTATACGATCAGCTTCCTGTTTTTGTAGAAAACATATTTATTATATATATTAAGTTAGAACAACAATGCATGTGTTAAAAAGGCATGTTACTCTCAAAGCTGATCCGTACGTACCAGTTATATCCACCAGAGGAGAAAAGACGAGACTGGTATTTATCATCAGAGCATGTTGTGGACTTCTCAAGTTGTTTGAAGCTGTCAACCTTGAGAGGAATACGAAGAAGGAGGATGCTCTCTCCACTTCTTCACAATTGTAGAAGATACTACATCTGAGATTGATCCCATTTTACTCAAACGACGTGAAAGACTATAAAAATATTAACTAAGATCTGAATGTTCAACGTTCATATATACAGTGGAGTGAAGATGTGTTTTAAAAGCGTAGACGTTCTTGGAAACAGTTAACCCAATGGGATCATGGGAGGGAAGGCGTAGCGGTCTCATAATGAGTTTATTAGAAAACGAAGAGCCATGACTCGTGAACCCAAGCGTTGATACTACTAGCGTCTAGTTACTAAAGCATGTGTCATTTATTTTACTTTAATTTAAAATGCTATTCATGTCAGGAGTGAAAATTTGAACGACGAATTAATGTAGTATAAGATTCAACGTCCACACTAACATAACCATTAGACAATCGCATCTTTATGTCTAACGATTCTTCTTTTTTATCTTACTTACAAGAACACAATATAGTAGCTATGAAAGATAACATACTGTGATGCATGAGTACTTCCACTTGATAAATCAGAAGAGAAGAGTTGTGATCTTTTCTATTTAGGAAAACCAAAGTTCATTACTACACGTCTACACCATGTATCAGAACTTGGCACGCATTCAACAGAACTTGTCAGATTGACTTTTCTTTCTTTTTAAAGAATGGAGAATTGGAGATGCTCTGAAGCAGAAAGTCTTTAAAATTGTGGTTTCCAGTACTTTCCACTAAAATTGTCTCGCGTACATTTCAGATTTTCGATATACGTACCAAAGTCTCAAACAGTTGACAAAGAAAAAAATTAACAATGTATATCTCTATTTTATACCAGCCTAGAAGATCTCTAATGTGTTCTCCAATTTTTATTTCTACAATAGAAAAATTCTATAATAAAAATAAATTTTAACCCAATTTTTTTTAAAAAAATAGAGATATTCAAATATAAAGCAAAATATAAAGAAATAATATTTTCCTCTATAAATAGAGAAAAATAGTAATTTCTATTTTAAAGATAAAAATAGAGATGAGTTATAATAGTTTTACCTCTAAATGCTATAAAAATAAGTGAAAATAGAGGTGTGTTAGAGATGTTCTTGAGACTAAAACATACTAATGTTATATTATGTTTTTTTAATGGAAATACACGTCGAGAGAAAAAAGGTTTTGTGAATATTTGCCGACACGGATGTTGATAGGCTTATGTGTGGTGTGTGTGACCACAAATTTTTATAAGGAAAAGTTATTTTACGTTTTGGGGTCAAAAAGGAATGGAGAAGGAAAACGACTGAAAGAAACTTGACGGTTCCTCAAAATCATTGTGGCATTTCTTGTAATTCTCTACATTTTCCGAGGGGAATTGATAAAATATGAAACTATATGGTTTTGTAAAATTTGTTTTCACTTTTGCTTTAATAATGTAAAAATAATGAATGTACCATTGGCAGCTCTTGTCCCATTCAAGTGCGATGGATATATGTATATATGCATGCATTTTTCTTTCATCCAACCGAGCGAAATGGGTAATCCCCACAATTTGAAGAAAAGTTAGACAACCTTAAATATTGATAGAGTAATTTACTTACCCTAAAATATATAACCTTTTTAGTTTACTACGATTAAAATTATATTCAAACATTTCTCGTTTGAATAAAATATTAACCAATAGCACTACAGCACTAACCGCATACGTCAAGACACAAGAGGTCAAGCTTGGTTCGTTTAGGATGATTTGCAAGAACTTGCTAATTTTCAGTCAGGAAAGATGTTTAGATCCAATAATACAACGATTCAGATTCAGAAGCATGGTGTGATATTTTATTATTTTCAGATATAATTAAGTAAACTAGTTTCCATTTTAAAAACTTGTGGGTTGGTATGGGTACTAGTGATTTCCTTTTTCATGGCTTTAATTTTGATTATGCAACGTTGTTAAAATGTTTTTTCTAATTATGGATTAAGCGTCAACAATCAATGGTATCTTTAATCACAAGTGAGATCACGCAACTGAGCTTTTACAAGTACTTATACCATATATAGACACACGTATATCAATGATCTAAATCAGAAGGAGGAGGGAGAAATAATTGAACCAAACAAATCAAGTGTGGCTTCTTTGGAGGCAACTCAAGATGAGGAGAATTCAAAAATGCAGATGATGAGACACGGTTTGAGGGAACTGATGAGGAGGGAACAAGGGAGCAGATGTATGAAGTTAGAAAACAGAGTAAAGACAAGGTTATGGTTGGAACGAGACAATCTCTACCTAGAGAATCAAAAGACAAACATAAATTCTTGTCTGACACATCGATTCAAAGAGCTAGGGAGGATTGCCCTAGTGTTTTGGATAAAAAGAAGGCCGCTCGCAAAACTCAATAATGTCTGGTTTCTTTTGGAACATTAGAGGGTTCAATAAGAAAACTAAGCATTCAGTAGTGAGATTGGATTCGAAAAGGTTCTTTCCAGTTTGGAGGTATTCTAGAGACAAGAGTAAAAGAACAAAAAGCCATGGGTATTATTGATACGGTATTTAAAAACTGGTCTTCTATTTCAAATTACGAGTATAATAGACTTGGAAGGATTTGGGTAGTCTGGAGTCCTACGGTCCGTGTTACTCCTTGTTTTAAAAGTAAACAAATGATAACTTGCTCGGTGCTGATGGAGGGTATGGTGGAAGAATTTTTTTGTTCTTTTGTTTATGCTTCAAATCTCATGGAGGAGAGGAAAGATTTATGGGAAGATCTCAAAAACCACAGTGAGGCACCTCTGTTTCAAAACAAGCCTTGGCTAGTATTGGGAGACTTCAATGAAATTCTGAACGTGGAAGAACATTCTGGTTTTGAGGCTATGTCATCTATACCAGCTGGGATGCGAGATTTCCAGAATACCACGCAGAGCTGCAAACTCTCCGACATGACATTCCAAGGTCCAAAACTTACTTGGTGCAATAAAAGAGACACTGAGCTGATTTGCAAAAAACTAGATCGCACCTTGATGAACGAAACTTGGATGCTGAAGTTTCCTCATTCATATTGTGTGTTTGAGGCGGGTGGATGCTCAGATCATATGCGGTGTAGGATACAGATCCAAACAGAAATTATTAAGCCTTGAAAACCTTTCAAATTCACAAATGTGGTCGCAGATATACCAGAGTTTCTGGAAATGGTGAAGCAACATTGGGATAATTCACCACCTCTGTTTTCGTCTACTTTAGCCCTTCATCGACTGTCAAAGAAGCTAAAAGATATCAAACCCCGGATCAGAGAACTCAGCAAGAGAAAAGTCGCTGATATAACGAAGAAGACGAAAGAAGCGTTTGATAGGCTTTGTCTCTGCCAAACCAAGACTTTGGAAAATCCACAAACAGCTTTCATGGAAGAGGAGACTCAAGCTTATGATCGATGGAAGTTTTTGTCTGAGTTGGAGGAGAGAATTCTCAGTCAAAAAGCAAAGCTTAAATGGTTGAAAGTTGGAGATGGTAACAATAAACAGTTTTATCACGCAGTTAAGGCTAGGGAAGGACGAAACTCTATTCGGGAAGTGCAACGAGATAATGGAACAGTTGCGACTACTCAGCAAGAGATAAAGAAGGAGGCAGTGGATTACTTTCATACTTTCTTAAACCATAAACCAGAGGATTATATGGGAATCTCGGTAGAGGACATTCAAGATATTCTGGGATTTCAATGTGGAGAGTTGGACTGTGAGATGCTGGCTAAAGAAGTTACTGAGGATGAGATAAAAAGGATGTTATTTACAATGGCGGCAGATAAATCTCCTGGACCCGATGGGTTTACGTGTGAATTTTATAAGTCAGCTTGGCCAGTGATTGGAAAGGACTTTGTAGTTGCTGTGAAGTCTTTTTTTGAGTTTGGTTTTCTTCCCAAAGGTATCAACTCCACCATCTTGGCTTTAATACCCAAAAAATCTGATGCCAGAGTGATGAAGGATTATCGCCCCATCTCATGTTGCAATGTCTTATATAAAGTGATCTCAAAGGTGTTGGCAAAGAGATTGAAACTGATTCTTCCGCAGTTCATCTCTACTAACCAATCGGCTTTGTTAAGGATCGTCTTCTCATGGAGAATGTATTACTGGCTTCTGAACTGGTTAAATGTTATCATAAGGACTCAATTGCTTCTAGGTGCACTATGAAAATAGACATCTCGAAGGCCTTTGATTCTGTCCAATGGCCGTTTGTGTTATCAATTCTCTCAGCCATTAATGTCCCAGAAAAGTTTATATTGTGGATCAAGAAATGCATCGAGTTGGCTTCGTTCTCGGTTCAGATAAATGGGGAATTAGCAGGCTATTTCAACAGCAACAGAGGTCTTCGTCAGGGTGTTCCCTATCTCCATATCTCTTTGTAATGTGTATGCAGGTCTTGTCTAAAATGCTCGACAAGGCTGCAGAAAAGAAGCAGATTGGCTACCATCCATATTGCCAAGATATAAACCTTACCCATTTGTGTTTCGCCGACGACCTCCTGGTTTCTCAAATGGAAAAAAGAGTTCGATTGAGGGGATCCTTAAGGTTTTTACAGACTTCGCAAGTTACTCGGGTCTAAAAATCAGTTTGGAAAAATCAACTCTATACATTGCGGGTGTTCCAGAAGAGGAGAAGACAGACATTCTCGATCATTTTCCACTGGAGTCAGGCCTGCTTCCATTCAGGTACTTAGGCCTCCCATTGATGTCCAAAAAAATGACAACTCACGACTACTCTCCACAGCTGGAACGTATAAGGAGAAAATTTAATTCATGGACAGTCAGACAGCTCTCTTTTGCGGGTCGTTTACAGCTCATAAGCTCAGTTATTTATAGCCTTACTAGCTTTTGGATGTCAGCATTTAGGCTTCCGAGTCAATGTATTAAAGAAATCGACAAACTCTGTGCTGCATTTCTCTGGGCAGGCCCATCACTCAACACACACAAGGCTAAAGTGGCTTGGTCTGATGTGTGTAAACCTAAGGAAGAAGGAGGTCTGGGACTTCGGTCTCTTGTGGAGGTGAATAGAGTAACTGTGCTTAAATTAATATGGAGGATTCTCTCTGCAAAATCACTGTGGGCAAGATGGGTGCATAAATATTTAATAAGAAAGGGCTCTTTCTGGAACGTGAATGAAAAGAGCACCATGGGTTCATGGATGTGGAAGAAGGTACTAAAGAGCAGACACATTGCAGAGAATCTCACACAGATGGAGATTCATAACGGAGCATCCACCTCTTTCTGGTTTGACGTATGGTGCCCTTTAGGAAAGTTAATCAACTTAACAGGTTTAAGGGGATGTATCGATCTTGGGCTACACATTCATGTAACTGTGGAATATCCAATTCAGAGGTATCGCTGCAGAAGACACAGAGGGGAGCATCTAATTATGATCGAAAAGGAGTTAATGATACTGAGACAGAGAGGCCTCTCACTACAACCAGATGTGAGACTATGGAAAGGTGCCGACGGTATATTTACGGGAGATTTTAACACGAAACAGACTTGGCTGCAGATTCGATCGCAGGGTCAACGTCTAGACTGGACAAGGTGCATCTGGTTTTCGCCTGCAACTCCTAAGTATTCACTTATGGCTTGGTTGGCGGCTCTGAATAGACTAGCAACGGGAGACCGCATGGGCAAGTGGTCCACACAAGCTGACACGTCATGCATTCTTTGCAGAGCTCCAATAGAAACCAGAAATCATATTTTCTTTGAGTGCAGTTACTCTTCTGCAGTATGGAAGGGCTTGTCACTGAAGCTTATGGCTGTAAACTACTCAAACGAATGGAATAAAATTCTAAGGTTTGTGTTAGACGGTTCGAGGAACAAGACTGTCATTTTCCTCACTCGTTCAGTGTTTCAGACAACTATACATTACTTGTGGAGAGAACGCAATCGTAGGCGACATGGAGAACAAAGTACTCCATCAGCTCAACTTCAAATGGCCATTGACAAGCAAATTCGGAATCAAATATCTTCAAGTCGGATAAATGGAAGCACGAGATATGGGAAAGCTATGAAAGTGTGGTTTGCCACACTATAAATCTTGGCCATTTCGGATCATAGAGAATAGTTTTCTGTATTTTAGAGTCTAGACATATAAAAACAAAGTCACAAGCCATTGTAAAACAGTTTTTTTTATTTGAATCTAATTTAACATTCTTTCAAAAAAAAAAAAAAAAAAAAGACACACGTATGCCATATTTTTGTCTATTTGTATGCTTGATGATAACTAATAACTGCATTTTAGTTTTTACATCCTATGCGATGCAAAAATATAATAAAGCAAACAAGTAAGAATGCAAAGAAGTTAAAGTAACACAATGAGCAATATAGAACTAAGCAAGGTTACTAAACGGTTAATAAGCATACCAGAATTAATAGGAATGAAATCATTGGATCTAATCATATAAAATGAAGATTTAGATAACAAGCATTAAGAACCATCCCCTGTTCCTTACCATATCGTCACCAATCTAAAACTATTACTCTTATAATGTGTACTAATCAACTTTTTGCAATTTAGATGATGAAAAAATAATCTTCTAGAACTCAACGAGCTGCGACTTGAATCACATCTCCAATTTGGAGAGGGGATAGAATTCCACGCAGCTGCATCAAAGTTCATGTGATTGGCATGATCTCCGAAGACTAGACGAAACAAACTAGTTGTAATGGGAAAATATCTTTAGGCTTGGTTTGGGCTAGAAGGTTGGTATGCTCTGTAGATATATGTCCTTTACTTTTGTACAAGTATATATATAATATAGGACAAATCTCTCAAATAACCATTTTTGAAGTTTTTGTCACAAAAATAACTCTCAAGAACAAAAATGACAAATCTAGCCTTTTTATTTTTAAAAAGTTAATTTTTATTTTATTTTTTTCAATTTTAAACCTCACCCCAAAAACCCCACCCTATAACTCTAAACCCTAAGTCTAGATTAGTTAACCCAAGGGATATAAATGTATATTGTTATTTTGTTAACCCTTGGGTTAACTAATCTAGACATAAGGTTTAGAGTTATAGGGTGGGGTTTTGGGGGTGAAGTTTAAAATTGAAAAAAAAATTAATTTTTTGAAAATAAAAAAGTTAGATTTGTCATTTTTGTTCTTAAGAGTTATTTTTGTGACAAAAACTTTTTTAGGATTATCTTAGGATATTTCTCTATAATATATAACTATTAATAAAGTATTGATTGTTTCTAACATATTTTTTGCTTTTTATATCTTGTACTAGTTAACATTTTAGAAAAGTTGGACGACTAAAGAGAGTGGTAGAGAAAAAAAGGAGGGCAGGAGAGAAAACGACGGCCATGGAATGAGCTAAGGATCTCAGGGAGACAAATTTTGTTGTGATTTCGCCAACAACAAATCTATTGTTTGGACTTAATTGCATAAGGTTTCTTAATTTAAGACGGCTCATTTTAAATCATCAACAAATATATGATTTATAGTCAGAAAAAGGTCTGGGTCTTTGATTCACAGTTTTATATGATTGGAACTAGTATTATGCGATGGATTCATCATATAATCATCCCTTTGAACTATGGCAAAGGGCTTTAAAATGATTTCAGTTGCATTAAAATTACATTAACAATCGATTTAACCAACTTTGTTTAGACCAAATTATGACCAAATTGTGTTTGGTTATAAGTTAGTAATAGGGTAATTGTCACATCACACAGGTTATACACCCTAACTAAGTAATAATCAACGCAGAAGTGGGATACTTTATAATAACTAGAAATATAGTCCCCGCGCAAGCACGGGGCCGAATCCGTTTTTATGTTTTATGTATGTATGAGATTTTGTTGTTCGTATCTTGTCTAAATCTTTGTTTTTTTTTGCGTATTGCATTATTGGAGTCATCACTTCCATTGAGTTCACTTTCATTTGTTATTTCTTCAAGTGAAGTGTAATTTAAGTGTAATTTTCATTAGAAAACCGAATAAAAATCAAGAAGATTACGACATTAAGTTATGTACATAAGATGGTTTGAAGATCACGAAGTTTAATCCCTAAAAATTTTTGTACTACTTTTTGAAAATTCTAATTTATATGTAGAGATGAAATCTTTAATTTGTTTGTTGACATTGAATAATAATGTAACGTCCCGACCGTCCACGGTTAATGGGCTGCCCATGTCCTCGCTCTCGACCCGTGGATCCCATCCCATCTAACGATCGGTTCGTTAATTTTTCCAAAGTCTCCAAATCATTGTTTATTGACCCTACAATCACCACCTGACTTTCCTCGTGTTTTGGATTCACTCGCATGGTATTGTGAATCATTTCCCGATAGGTCATTCATCCTTTCACTATACCAACCTAAGCACGCTTAACTCTGGAGTTCTAAACGGATGTGTGACGAAAAAGGTAAGTCAACTTTAGTGACATAGATAGCTAAATCAATTCTCTTAAGCCTTTTATATATATATATATCACAGCTCAGGATGTTACAATTCACTTCTTTTCAAAGAACAAAACGTCCTCGTTGTGCCCCACGACAGGTCCCAAGTTTCCTCTCGGGTTAAAATCGAAATGACTAACCAGCTATAATACCACTTGTAATGCCTCGACCGCCATGCCTCATTCAAAATAAGTAAAAATTCCCCATCATTTAAAAAAAAAATCTCTTGTACTTGAGTTGATTATGTCAATTAAATAAACACCGAAGTGAATCTTTTAGCATGCAACATACGATTTAAAAATAAATGTGAGACCCACTTAATGTTGATGTGGACACCCTTAGAAAAGATCAAACTGTAATATTATTATATAAAATTTGGTTTCTACTTTACAAAATCTCATGTAGCTTAGTTGGTTATGTCAATCATATAAACATTGAGGTTAAGGGTTCGAATCTCATAACATGCTATATATCATTTTTTTAAAAAAAATATGTGGCATCCACTTAACGCTGACGTGGCAGCATGGGAGAGACTCAACTCTCCCATTATAATATAGATTTGTCAATCAATTAGAATTATAATTACTTTTAAGTTACTATTTAAACAAAGAGAAACATACACTCATTGTTACTCTAGATTCGATGGAATTAACACATTTTTTTACCTTTTCCCTTTCATTCCTATTTTATTTTATCCTCTCATTTTCAGTTTAATTATTCCTTTTTTTACTCTATATATAACCAATCACAACCTTAATGTTATACCAAATATGTAATGTATATGTTATGGAGGGAAAGGTGGCTAAATCAAAGCAAATCAAAATCCTGGCAGACAAATTAAAATAAAGAAAAAGAAAGAGGAAAGAGGCAGAAGTGGAGCTGCAAAGGCAGTGAGGCAATCATTGTTGGTGAATGTGGATGGGAGCCCACTTTTTCCTCTTAATTATTTCTTTTCCATTCCTTATTTTTTTTCCTCTCCATTTTGCATAATACTCAAGTGCATTAATATGAGAGAATCTTACAAATTTTCTGTGAAATGATAAAAAATATTTTTCTCGCGGTTACTCAAATTATTAATAAATTAATAATATGCACTCGACCTATTAATAAAACAAATGAAATTTTAATATTTTAAGCAAAAAAAAAACAAAGCTAACTCAAGTGATATTGATATGTAGATCAATTCTATTTAGGAACCAATTTTTCCGGTTCCCTTTTTTCTAGTTAGTTTTGGTTATTAATTTTGACAATTCGGTATCTAATAATATCTCATCCATATAATAGAATTGTAGTTATTATTGTGACAATTAGGGATGCACATGAATAATATCTAATTTTTTAGATATTTATTATTTAATTTGTTGTTACTTAATAATTAATTATCTGATTTGATTTATTTTGTAGCTATTTAGAAATATCAATATCTGGATGTTCGGAAAATTTTATACTTTAACTAAATACTTTTATTCGATATATATTTATAAAATAAGATTAAAAAGAAAATTTTTTAGAAAAAAAATACAAAAATATAAATAATAGTATTTTACTACAAAAATATTTTTTAAACTCTAATACGTAAAATAATTAATTTTAAAAAATATTATATAACTTACATAAAATATAATATTTGTTATTTATATATAATTCTTAACTATATGTATATATCTATGTATATTATTTTCTGTTGTTGGATATTGCTCTTTGTTCTTATTTATTTACTTCCTCTACTCATTTTCTGTTCAATTAATTCAAGCAAACCTTTTAATTAAAGAGGGAAATTAAACGAGTTATGATGGAATAGGATGAAGTAAAAAACTATTTTGGTCGAAATGAAGTAAGAATTTTGTCCAAACCTTTTGATTTATAGTAAAATATGTTTAAACTTTATATAGTCAAGAAAAATTAGCGTATATTTACAATACTATAGAGAATCTTCAAGATTTGTGTGAAAGGAAATGCTTGGGATAGCTTTTTACGCGCAGTAATGTTTGAAATAGCGTTCGTGATTGATGGTAAATAACTAAATATATTCAATCAAAAGATGTAAAAGGGTAAATAAATGAAAATATTGAGAAAGATTAATAATTTGACTTGACTTGATGTGGGGCTCAGAAGAGGGATGTGGCTATGGTGGCCACTGTCTTTAGAGAGTGAATGATGCAGATGACACGCACGTGGAGTCTGTTTCACCCCACTGTCTATCTCCTGTTTAGTTTTTTATTCTTATTTTTTCTTACTATTTATTTTATTATGAGTTTATATTTTACAACCTTAAAAGTATTTTAGACAGATAGATTGATTTATTATATAACCTGAACCCTGATGAAATGTCCCACGAGAATATTGAACTATTCTTGTCATCCTTAATATTTTTATCACCACATCTTAATTTGTATATTTTAATTTTCTCAGACCAAACAATCTTCAGAGGTTAACTAATTAATTTTAGTTGAAAATATACTTCTATTTGATATGCAATAAGAGTTCCAAACTGTCTAATACCGTTTAGAGAATGTAGTGTCAAATATTAATATGAATCTGACCTAAAATGATTAGAGTTGATGGGCTAACCAGACTGTTGGGATTAAAGTTCGTAGTTGATGAACATGTTTGAATGAAATAAAATTTGATTATATAGTAGAATTATGATTTTTTATTTTATCTTTTATTGGCAAGTTGTTGTGATTAAATGTATATATTATAGAAATGCCAGTTGAGAAAATGACTGAAATGATCAAATGAGAGTAACTAATTAGTTGTCTAGCTTTATTATTCATAAAATCTTCTGATCTTGTAATTCTTATTACCTGACATGTCAAATATGCACAACGCCTTTCTACCATTTTTCGCATCTTTAATTCTTCTTTTCTTATAAAGTATACTAGCATCGGATCCGCGCGCCCGCGCGGGAATATGTTTTCGTTATATACATTAACATTTTAAAAACAAATTAAATTATGATTTCACTTAATGAAATCATTTTTGTTAGTATAGTAATTTGTTTATATTTTCATTTCTTTATTGTGTTATATATTTTTCAATTGGATGTGTGTTGAGTTTGTAATCTAAGATAGTAATATATAATTAAGACTTTATAGATTTATCCTATTAGTAATATAAAATATTTGATGTAAAACAGAAAAAAAGTATTAAGAAATATATTACAAAAATCAAATTGATTTTTAGAAATAAGTATTTTTTCCATCTGCTGGATTGTTTAGACCATACTAAAGTACCATTTTGAACTAACACCTACTTCATCATATTAATTACATTTTGTGACACTATGTTAATAACTATTAATAAAACAAAAGAAAATTATAAATGGTTGGAGAGGTTGGTTTACAAATATTATTATTCTGTAACCAAATCTTAGTTGGTTTGTACTATTGATTATATTAAGAAAATATAATTAATATGTTTAATAAATCGATGATTTGTTAACAAATGCAGATTACGGGCCAAAATATAATTAATACCTTTAAACATTGTTAATACCTCCGAAAATGGGCCCTAGTAATTTTCTCGACTGGGCCGAGTCAGCCCCATAATACCCACAAAAAAAAGAAGTTATCTGCATTTTACCGAAAGATTCCTCGTGTTTACCGTTGTTAATGTAATTAAAAAAGAAAAGAAAACGAAGCGGTGTTCAACTTTCCAGATCTGTATCTCTCTCTGTGAAAAAGGCAATACCAAAAGAGAGAATCGGTTTCAAAGCTCGAAAGAAAGATCTGCATCTCTCTCTGTTAAGAGATCTTCATCTCTAACTTTTCTCTCAATCTGTATCTCTCTATGTTTACAATATCTCCACGAAAGGAGAGATTATGTCTCCTAGATCGAAAGTCACCGCTCTTTAAAAACGTATCTTCTCCGTGAGGCAAGAGGGAAACCATCTATTTCACTTACGAATCAAGGTAATGAAACATAAACTTTCGAAATATATCTGATTTCCTTGTTCAAATCTTACAAAACTTTTGTGTTTATTCCAGATCCAAGCATGCAGAATATAAAAGACCGGCTTAACCATGGAGATATTCAGTTTCTCATAGCGACAAATAAGTTCTTCCTTAATGGGTTTTTCTGAATCCGCGGCCAAGAAAGAATCTGAAGATTCATTTACGATTCAAGGTAAAGCATCCCCTATACCTTCGAAATATTTCAGCCTTTTTGTTATTTTCATTCAACAAAGTTTGTGTTTCCTTACAGATCTTAGCATGCAGAAGAGGAGTGGTACTTTTTGCGCTCTCAGAAAAGGAGTGGTTCTTTTCCGTTTAATAATAGTGGAGTTTCATATGTCTGGTTAGACCTTTTCATTTGTACATCAAATGAAACAGATTGCACAAGGTTAGCTTCGATATTTTTTTAAAACATCTGCTTTTAGTTTTACACTCAAATAGATTTATGGTATGTCAAATACAACTCGCGGTAATTTTGAACTTTTCATGTGTTTAGGTGGACGCAAACACCTAAGATGACTAAGAAATGAATTTTTGACATAAGATGTTGTCAGTATGACATCCGTAAAATGAGTTGTCGTACACATGAAAATAAACTCTCATATGAGAAGATAAGTTTCACTTCATCTCTCTTGTTATATCATATGATAAATATATATCTGAATGGTACTGATAAGATCTCGTTTTTGATTATTGTTTTATTAATTTTAACTGTGTTATAAGACCAATAAAATGATAATTGATACAAAAGATTTATGTGCTTCTGCATCCATTCTATACAATAGGCTTCTATAGTGACACTTGTCTTCCAACATTGATTTATTGTTTGTGTAGTTATATCAATTGATGACATTCGCTTATATAATGACATTGAAATTGGTAGTTATCATTTTGTTTGAATTTATATCCATTGTATTTTAGGTTATGTTTTGAGGTATGAATTTGTTTTTATATATAGTTTTCTCTTTTATGTGTTTATAAATTGACTATATATTTGTATGTCAATAGGTTTGAAGTTCCTGATCTTCTGACTATCTTGTTAGATCCTGATGTGACCACAACATATGATCTTAGCACAAACGACGATTACACGAGGACATTTACAAGGTTAGTTTTTCCTAAACCCTTAGTCCAGTGTTTGTAAAATATGTACAAGGTAGAACAATATATGATATGATATAGAATTGATGGAACACTGGTTAAGTTTAGATGTTAGGTGTAAGACATTGACTGAGTTTTGCATATAATAGTGTATGATAATGATAGTCAAACAAAAACACCAAATATTATTCCAAATATAGCCTTAAAAGATTTCCATCTAATGGAGTATGATAATTGATATAGTGTCGAAATTGTCCAAGAAGGAAAAAAATTATTGGCATAATTTAATAAACTGTTTTTATTTGCAAATCTCCACCTTAATAGTTATAAAAAAATCGTAAGAGAAGGTTATAAAAGTGTGTTAAAATAAAACACAGAACCTGATGACCCTCATTGACTTGTGCAATCTGTTTAATTTCAGCATCATTCCAGTTATACACTACCCTTTTGCTATCCTTCTTTCCACTATTTTTCTCAACCAGAGCAAGGGGTAAATGGTCATCTGAGAGGCTATAATACATATCGTTTTCACACAAACAAAAAAATATTAAGAACTGGTGTAATATAATATCATGGACAGTGTAAAAAGAAATGATTTCGAAACCTTTTAATTAAATCAGCAGCTTCATCGAACATTGGATTGAGGTACACAACTGATGCTTCAAAAGCGTTTGTGATTTGTATCTCTCCTAAGAAAAGATATGAAAGTATATTATACCAGGATCAAAAAAATTATTTCAAGTCGTGTGTCTGACTATCTATAAAATTACCTCTAAAGCTGGTAATCTTTGCAAATCTGATCAAAACAATAAGGGGATCATCTTTCCTTTCCACTGTAAAAGGTTCTAGTTGCTCAGCATATGAGCCCCAAACAACATGCCAGAGAATTTCCTCTGGAAAAATAAATAGTTAGGTAAGTTAGAAGTTTCTTCAAAAAACTATAAATCTCAAAATCGAAATGTAGTTTCCATAACTTACTGTGTGTCAACTAAGAAAAATTGAACCATTTGTTTATCTTCTCCTGATACTTTTACAGTTCGAACATGAAGGTCATGAACTTTCCCAATAATATCTGCAAAATAATTAAGAGACATATATCTAGAAAAAAACCATTAAAACTTATATATTGTTTTAAAAATATATGATTACCTATAAGAAAGGGGGTCTTTAAAGTCCCATTTGCAACTGCTTCATAGTCGGCAAGAGTAAGGAATAATCTATCATCAGTTAGATCACTACCTGTTAGCACAGAGTCATCTGAGATAGTGATCTTGTACTTATGGTCTGTTGTTCGGTACTGGCCTCCAGCTGCAGAAACTGATAGGTTTTCGATAACTCCCCATTGTCCTGTAGGCAGAGCTCGCATAACACGGTACATGTGTGTTCTTTTGAAAGAACCATGAATTTTATTACCCTAAAAACGTAACACAGTAGAAATAAGAGTATCTAAACAATTATAATTCAATACAAATAGAACATGATGTTTTAGCAGAAGGTAATATAAACGTAAATAAATTACCCATTGGTCTACTAATATCATTTCAAAGGTATCTCCTCCATAAGATGTTTTTTGCTTCCATGAATGTAAGCATTTAACCTGAACACGCCAATTGGATTTGTAGGGCCTCAGTTTAGATAAAGGTGTAAAAGTCGTCATAGACATAATAGGGAGTAATTTCGTTTGGTGTTATGGTTTTGAAGCAAGAGGTTGTGAGATATATATAGTTGGGATAGGGTGCATTAGGTTAGGTGTGTGATTCGAGAATGAAAGATACACAATGCAGATTTGGTTAGGTACGATTTTATTGCCATTTCGAAATGAATATTCCTTTTTACAATATATTTAACGTGATTGCCAAGAAGTAAATATGAAAAGATATATTGCCATTTCGAACAGAATATTCCTAAACGTGATTGCCAAGAAGTAAATATAGGATGGTGGTTGTTGTAAATATGATTATGAGGTTTAGTTATGAATATTGTTTAAATTATTTAGTTGAGGGATTAGATATGGCTAGTTTTGATTCAGAATCCTTAGAAATAGGTTATTTAGTTGGGATGTTCCTACTCGAATCACGTTTAAATTAAGTATGTGATATGTTTTGAGGACACTATACGTACGAAATTTCCTATAACGTATAACTATAAAACATATCATGGCAGAAATAACACTCTCTCTAAACAATCTAAACTATTAAAGGAGGAGTACAAATAAGATATCACCCAGAGTTTTCCTCAATAATTACATAACCCTGCCACTATATTAAACACAGTCGTTTTACTATATATATGTTTTAACGAAACTACATTTAAATGAGTTGGGCTTAAAATCTATGATTTTTTCGGCTGCCTTACAATCTATGACTCATATAAAACATTCTCTTTGTTTCGGTTTACCTATGTATAAACCAATACGAAAATATCAAAACCATTCCATTTCTGTATTAGATATTACATTGCTGGAAACCATAACTAAAATTATTAACCATTGCTGTATTATATATATTAGACATATTTTTAACTTACAATAATTACACATCCTCTCTTCTTCTCGGTTTACCTGCTTTTAATATGAATAATCTAATACAGAAATGGAATGGTTTTGATATTTTCGTATTGGTTTATACATAGGTAAACCGAAACAAAGAGAATGTTTTATATGAGTCATAGATTGTAAGGCAGCCGAAAAAATCATAGATTTTAAGCCCAACTCATTTAAATGTAGTTTCGTTAAAACATATATATAGTAAAATGACTGTGTTTAATATAGTGGCAGGGTTATGTAATTATTGAGGAAAACTCTGGGTGATATCTTATTTGTACTCCTCCTTTAATAGTTTAG